>JBAMBJ010003278.1:0-25720 GCA_037043495.1 Drosophila recens | reverse complement strand
TATTGCTGTTACAGGGCATCTGCCGTTCGACCCATCTATGCCACCCCGCTGATATTATTAAACAGTTGAATTGCTTCAGAAGTGACTTCCATCTGGAGCTTCCTTAATCAGTATACTAATTTCTAAGTCAACAACAAATAAATCAAAATTGTTAAAAATAAATTATAATTAAGATGCTATTTAAGCATTTGTGAACGAAATGTTTATTGTTTAATTAAATGCAAGAATAACATTAACTGAAAAAACAGTTTTTGGCTCTTTTTTAATCAATTTGGCTCATTTTTAGTTTGTTTTTGGCTCAATCAGATTTTTTTAAGCGGCAACCGTGGCAAAAAAATATCAACAGTACCCTCCAGTCCTACACTTCTTTTAGATATCTGTTCAAGCGAAATAAATAGAAATTGAATTATTTTAAATAAAATTTATATTTAATATAATAATATCATAATATTCAAAAATATATATAAATTGTTATATAATTATCAGAATAGTAGCAAATAAATAATCAATATAATAGTTATTAACAAAAATGTTTCACTTTGGAATCGAAACAAGCGCAGTTGAAACTGCATGATTGAGAGACGTTTAAGATTACGACTAAGATTAAGATTAGAATTAAGGCTTTAAGATTGAGCTTAGGTTCAATGCCAGCATATGAACACCCATTGTAGTTCTTCAGATCAGAACATATCAAATCCGATTCAGATCCAGATTCAAAAGAAATGATCGCTGTGGGGAATATGCAGCTTCGTCGCCTCACTCTCCTGCTCCCAATGGTTGCGCTTCGCCTGGAGAATGAGATCCTGGAATGAACCGTATCCCAAGCTCTTGTTGGATTTGGCAGTCAGGGCCACGTCGCGTTCGTCGTCGTAGAGATTGTCATTGTCATTGTCATACACGTATTCAGAGTCGGAATCTGCGTCCGATTGTGCCCGCTGTGGCATCTCCGGATCGCTGTAATCGCCATCATCATCATTGGAGTCGGCAATCCTGTCGTTGAAGTAGTCCGAGGGTTGAATGTTGTGTTTATCGTAGAACATTTTTATGAGATCGTCAACCCGCTCCGAGGACATGTCCGACACCATTTTGACGGCAATCTTCCGACGAGAGCGCTTCAATGGCTTTAAGGGTCTATCGGCCAGTTCGAAATTGAACGACGTCTTCAGCATCCGATTCGAGCTCTTCAGGTTCCTAACCAAGGCTCGCAGAAGTCGATTGAATTGATGACCTGGTCGCTTTAGCTGCCTTTGTATTTGTATTTGTGTTCTTTTTAGCAGTGCTCAAGTACTTTGGGTTTTCCTTGATGAATTGACTGAGCAACTCCTTTGTGCCCTGTTGATCCTTTTGCGACTCTGAGCAGTTCAACTGGAAATTAAAAGAATTAAAAGAATTTAGTTAGTCTCTTAGTCTGTGAATGTCAACAAAAGTCGAGCGATCTGTTTATGTTTGGATCTGAACACACACCTTTCTCTGGGGATAATCCTAGTGTATTCTGGAATGCTTCCCAGTCATCGTGGCGGTTTTTAATAGCCCCCACACCCTTTGGGGCCAAAGACTCCTCCGTACTCCTGATGTAATATCCGAAGACACTCTGATGTGACATTATCACCAGAATTGTCAATACTCTCATGCTTGCTGACATTTTAGCTACACTTCCTGTTTCGATCGCAGTGGACTTCGACATGAAATGCTATCCGGCGATGTAGCTCCTTAAATACCATTCCGGATCGGATTCGGAGTCACAGATTTGCCCAGACAGACGAATTCTGTCTGTGTGGCGAGTGCGAATGGGATGGAGCAATCGAATGATGCGGGCTTTGTTTTTCTTGGTAGCACTTAGCGCAAGCAGTGGCAATTAAAAGGCAACAGAACAGCCAACAGGCCAATTTAGTCCACTCCAGTCCAGTCCAGTCCAGTCAGACAGGTAACCAATCATCGACGACTGCGACAGCGACCGCGACCGCGACACGAGCGATGGAATCAAAATGCAATCGTGTCGCCGAACGAGTGTTTCATGAATGTACTCACTCGTAAGTGGATGATCGCGATGATCGTCGCAGGTAGCTGTTCGCCTCTTTAAATGTGAAAGGAAGTGCAAATAAATCCTAGCGCCAGCCATAAAGAGATCTACACCGACGATCTTACTCACTGTCTTGGTCTTGGTCTTGGTCCTGGTCTCTGTCAACAAATGTGTCGCTAATTATGCCTGAGTGCGGGTTTTATTGATGCAATATAAATAATGTAAATGCGATTGCGATTTGCGGTGCAGGGAGACATGCAGAGGCAATGCGAGTGCGAGTACATAATTATCCGGCGCCTCATATGTGCCTAATAACTATACCCGAAAATAATCCAAATATTTTGATCAAGAATTCAATAATAAAGAATGTTTAAAGGACTACAATTCAAATGACATTGTTGTTAAATGTTCAAACTTGGATTCATGCTTGACTCCTTGATATATTCTGACTGGATCGGTTTGAACGGTTCTATTGATAATTGAAGACGCCATCAGTTAGCCATGTTTGTTGAGGCTTAACAACGGAGACGACTGGCTGCATTCCGGCTGATGATTGACGGATGTGATGTACTACCAAAACACACAAACACACATAAATATGCATGTCATTTTGGCCCAATGTCTGAATACTATTAAATTAACGTCGCGTGCCTGATTTGTTTATCTTGTGCTGAAAATGTCGCGACTGTAATATAGCCAAGTTTCTGATTTCCTGTGTTTTGATAAGAAGGAAGTGGATTATGTAGAAAAGCGCTTTGCTTACGCAGTAATATGAAATCAACTTTAAACAAATATTTACTTATAGGTAAGCTCGGTACTAATTATGTTCAATAATGATAATATAACTTTTCTTTTTTGCTCATTAAATAATGAAAAGTATACGTAAAAAAGTTATATAAAATTGTAAAAAGAGGAAACAAATATTTTAATATATTCTCGAAGTCAATAATAAAATATAACTGAAATTCTTTTTTCTCTTTAGCCCCAATATTACAAAATATACATGTGATGGGAAATGTCCAGGTAAGTAATCGAAAATATTAAGATAATGAAATGATAATGAGTTATAATGTATATTAGCAGAAATAGTTTCAATTTATTTATTTAATTGAATTTTAGTTTTTTACTAAAACTTATTTTTTAACTATAATTATAAGAATTGAATAAAAAGTTTTATTTTCAATTTCAATTTTTTAATATAAAAAATTAAGAACACAATTTAACAATAATTTAAAACGAGTTATGGAGGTATTGTTTTTCTTAAGTTTTTTAATTTTACTGCTGCAACTGTAATTGGATTTTTTCCGACACATAACTCTTATTTGCGATCCCTGATTTGTAGAGCAACCCTCGTAATTCTTCGTCTGTGCTTGATGCACTAGCACATCCCAAATACAAATTTCGGTAAATTTGGCAATATGGTGTCTGGTTTCGGTTTCGGTTAATTCAACTCGCGAATAATTCCTAAGGTCTGCTTTGTATTGGCCGCGTGAATTCGGACACTTTTTGGCACTTGAAATTAGTTCTCCTCTCTGGGTATTGGTATTGGTGTGTATATGTGCGCATGACTCTCTCTCTCTCTTTACTCTCTTACTCTCTGTGTTTCTGAGAGAGTGTAATCAGGGTATCTTTAGCCTGCTTAAGTATTTATAACACAATCAGTTTAATTATTAAGTAACAAAGAGTAAAAGTAATGAGAAGGAACACATATACATACATTTGATTCGGCTTGAATAATAACTTACTTAATGCCTGATTTCCTAATTGAACTAGAGTCGCCTCAGCATCCACTCTCCATCTCCCAGCGAGAGCTTAACAGTGACTCTCTGGGTCTCTGAGAGAAAGGACATTCGTATCAAATATACTACTACTATTACCATCTGTGACTAGTGTAGTAACTAGAGGAGTATTGTTAAAACAATAAAGCCACGTGCATTCACATACTCTGTAGTATCTGAAGTCTCTTTTTTATGAACGTATGTTGAGCTCGTGCTTTCAGTCTGTTATTGTTTTCCGACGCGACCATACATATACTCGTCGAATCGACGCATTTCTTTATTTACATTTACACTCACATTGACATCTCAATATTAATATGTATTACATAAAAACGAAGAAACGCAACTACAAGTGTTTCATTCATTTTGAATGAAGATGTGATTTTCTTGATAATGAATATTTGTGTATGGTAATGAAAATCTGTGTGCTTACACCTCATACTCAATTTCCTATACTCATTAAATTGAAGTAGGTAAAAGGTATATAGACTCCGAGTTTTAATAGTTTCCCCAAATAATATGAGATCAAAGTGTCGATATTTTACGGTATTTTCTTAAAAATATATTTATTGTTTTTTAACAGCGTAATAATAAATAAAATACATACATAAATATTTTTGTTCACATTTTGGATAATTGGAAATATGTTTCTGGTAAGTTCAATTTCCAATACTTATTTTATATACAATAATAAAGCTCTTTGTGGCAGTGAATAGATCCGTTTCGATATTTCGAGTATTCAAATACGAGTAGACCTTACAATTTCTCTCCACTGAGATTAACAATGTTGTAGTAGTTGTGGTCAGGAAATCGCTCCAATTCAATGTAGTCCATTTCAGTGTGCAGTAATTTGTCGAGCATTGTAATTATTTCTGCAAATGTGGGTCGCTCATTGACGTCGTGGGACCAACAGTAGTACATAATATTGTACAGCTCCCGTCGACAATGCTCGGGCTTCTCCAAGCGATATCCGTCCCGAACCTGCAATTATTTTAAAATAAATACAATACATGTAAGACATGTAAATAATTTAGCTCACCTTGCGCATAACATCAGCTGCGGAAATGCCTGGATATGGCGTTGAGCCCAGTGTTACAATCTCCCACATAAGTATGCCAAAGCTCCAGATGTCCGATTTTATGGAAAATATATTATCATAAAGTGACTCTGTTGCCATCCATCTACAACAAATAATTAATTTAAATAAAATGTTGTTTAAAATTGTCATAAATTTAAACTTTAGTTTAGTTATAAAAGCAATATGCACGGGCAAATTTGGGTATAGCCTACTGAAATGTACACATAAATCGGCAATATACGATATTAAAAGATTAAGCTCGAACTGGTCACAGTTATTCATTAAATTAAGTAGTAATTAAAAAAAAATAGTATTTTATAGCTCGAAAACAAGAAGAAAATACCGTCTTCTCTAAATGTGTACCATTATATTCTGTTGCCTTTAAAAAAGTGTACCATTTTAATGAAGTGTGCCAATGTACCAACAAATCAAAAAAAAACAATCAAATGTGCCACATTTAGCAGGTAAGTTAGTGAAATTACTTGTTAGTTAATTAATTAAATAATTTACCGTATTGGCAGTTTTCCCTCGCTTTTTCGCTCGTAGATCTTGGATGTGATGATATCCCTGGCGAATCCAAAGTCAGCTACTTTGCAGGTGTGATCATCGGTAATTAAAATATTACGCGCAGCAAGATCACGATGAATTATCTGCAGTTAATTTTTATTTGTAAATCAAACATTAATTAATGAGAAAACTCCAGTCGACAATGTCCTATAATTACTTACCCCGCGTGATGTGAGATAATCCATTCCCTTGGCAACTTGATACATGAACGATGTCAAATCGCCCGAAGTAAGAATATTTGATTTGCCGTGTGTGTTTCCATAATGTCTGCAATGCGAAAAGTCACCAAAAATAGAATTACATTATTAAAGTTTTCCTATCTCATCATATAATATACTCGTACCTTTCTGCTCTTGAGTTTCTTAAGTAGGTTTGCAGCTTTCCACGATTTACATACTCAAGGATAACAAATGTCGGATCCTTATCTGTGCAGCAGCCCAGCAAACGAACGACGTTCACATGTGCCTCCAGTGTCTTCATTACCTGATAGAGAAATTTCATATTGAATACATAAGAATATATATTTGTACGAGTATAGTCTTAGTCAAACATATGATAGGGTATTTTCATCCTGAAAATTAGCTTTAAAATACTACCAATGAATACCACATTGCATGTAAATGAAAACCACAAAGTACTGGTATATGACTACAGTTTCAAATCACATTTGATTGTGCATTTGTTTCGAGTTCCAAGAGAATTGAGACTCGCGAGTTCTCGCTCACAAGGTCAGAGCCCAAGTTTCTAATTGTTCTCCGAGAGTTGTTTGACTATTTGCCAAGGCAAACTTTTCAAATAAATTTGACTCGAAAACAAAAATGAGAAACTTTGCCAAATTCAAATAGTTATCGATTCAATTGTTACAACAGACGTAAGCGGATGAATCGCTTGCACTGCGGATATAAATTACAAATTACACAATTTACAAATTTACAAACTTCGCTTTCGGCTTGCAACCCCAACCGAATTGAAATCGACATTTGGAATGATAAAATAATACACTGATAAAAATAGAAAAGTTACACTCAAATCTTTTATTCTTATAAAAAGTTGACTATCAATAATAAAATAAGATTAATAATTTAGAAAATCATAAATTCAGAATGTATGAAAATATATATTTAAATTATAGAAAAATTATGCAAGATAAATAAAAAATAAACATTTATTTATTTATGAAATTTAAAATTAAGAAAAATTTATTAAGAACTTGGTCTTATTTAAAATCGTTTTATATTAAGATAACTTCTCTTGAGGCAAAAAATGAGCTCTATCACTTTTTCTCAGTGTAGCTGTTTTTAATTCATATTGTCATATTCATATCTCTCAAAGTACTTTCGACAAATGGCAAACGAGCGTTGGCCGATAAAAAGAAGATCCACAAGTATATCAAGTTTTTGGCACATAATTCTATTCGTGAATTGCAACTTCACGCCAAGGATGCATCCATCATGGGCGCAACAGGAGCAGGCTGAGGACGAAGGTATGTTAGACGCCAACACAATGAGGAACTTGGACCGCAACCGCAAAGTTGAAGTCGAGCCGAATTGAGCACAGACAAGGGGACAAAGGACCATTAATAATATTTCATTGTTGTAAAAATTAAAGTGCAATTATTCTTTGTTGCTGGGGTAATCCGCAAAACATGATATACTGCCGCATCCTTGTGGCACTCGGCTGGCCGGGAGGAGGGTCCTCCGCATGCGGGTCCAGCAAATGCGCCTTTAATGATGAAGGATGCCAGTTAAACGGCAACTCAACACCGTCTATGGCAGGCCATAATATTGCCCAAAACTTGGTCCAAGTCAATGTCAAATCCCACAGCAGCCAGCTGAGCAGGATTCCATTCCGAATCCAGTCACTGCGCAAGTCCTCTCATAATTGAGAGGAAATTCGTCAAAGCTGAGTTCGTTCCGACGGCGGGCAGCAACAGGAATCAGTTTGTATCAAGGCGTCGGAGCGCATAGACTACTTCACATCGCTCGCACATCAAGTCCGGACTAATCCCGTGTTCCCGTGTCCGTGTCCGTGCTCCCGTGCTCCACGCTTTTTCGCTGATTCATACACAAAACTTATAATGCGGCAACGGAAGTTCGAGTCAAATTCACATTCTCATTCACGTTCACATTCACATTCACATTGTCTGCAGGCAGACAACGGTCTCCGCCAAATTCGTTACTCAGCTGTATAATTTTGTCATCTCTCTGATGATGTCGCCTTGTTCATCGCACGGTTCAATTATGTTCAATCTATAATTCCATATGAAACTGTCCAATTTTCATCCAATAAAATACGTGCTCATCGGTTCATGTTGTGCATTTGCGTTAACTCGCAGTTATTAAAACTGCTGAGGTTTTATTTGTGTAAATGCGATAAATGTGTGTGCATAAAAAAAGTGTCGTATTGTCGTTGACAATTTAAATTTAAGTATATATCGTGTACACTTTCACAAGACATTAAAAATGCCCAGAAACAGGATAACAGCATAAATTGATAATAATGTCGCAGTAATTTCAGCTTTAATATTCATTATCAAAAATGCACTTGAGGATTATGGCAATATACAAAGGTAAATACCGAGAAAATTATAATCTTTGCTTATAAGGATACATATGTGAAAGTCGCTCGAATGACAAACTTCTATCTACATTTACATATTAAATCCAAGTACAAGTGCGAATTAAAGCTGAAAGTGTGAAGACCTTATAATCTGACTACGGAATTATGCACAAACTTTTTGAAAATCAGATTAGGTCCGACTTAGTGCTTATTACCCAATTTCGCAACGCGTTCGTTAATAATTTAAGATCAAATTAAGATTAGGCAAATTGACATTTGTTTTATCCTGTGCCACAACAGATACCACAGCCTAAGGCAATTACGGTGTGGATGGCACTCCGATGCCGTTGAAACAAGTTTTATAATTAATGTTTGCTCCTTGTACTAGGGGCACTAATGGGAGGAAATTAGGTACAAAACTTATGTTCAATAAAGTTTCACCAACAGTTATTTACAACTTGAGTAAAACTCAGAGGGGGAATTCAAGTAAACATTGGATTTTTTCATGTATTAGTTTGATAAGAATTTTGATATAAATTTGGATGCTTTGTCAATAACAAAAGATGGTTTCATTCAATGTATCTTTAAAAATGTGTCTCCTCGAATTGAATAAAACAGCATCGCTTTAAAGGGAGCCATGTGTTCTTTTAAATTCACATTAAAGAAGCAAAGCAACACACATTCACGCACTTACGACTACAAATCTGTTACGTAGTTCAAATCATGACAGCTGTGCTCCGAGTTCTCTCGGCAAAATAGTCGATGGCGAGAACGGAGACGGAGACGGAAATAGAAACTGAGATGGAGACGGGCTGTTGGTGGCGTGTTAAAGTCTACAAGTCGCATGGTACTGAAAGGAATTCTTTCGAAACTTTTCAGCATCGTTAATTTTCAATTTAAAAAACTTTTCATCTAACCAGCAACTCAAACGCCAGGCCCCGCCGACTGGCCAAAAAAGCCCTCAGTAACCCAGTTAACGAATGTCAGCCAACTAGGAAGGAGTGTGAGGCGAAAAAGCAATGGCATCGCAGACAAGGCAAAAACTAGAAGTAAGAGTTCCATCGAATTAAGGGAGACATGAAAGAAGTTCACAACAAAACGACCGACAAAAATTCAGCAAGTTGCCATTTTGCCAATTTAAGTTTTAAACACTTTTTGCTCGTAATTTTTATTTATACATTTTTTTTTTACTAATGTATATGGCAGTTGCATTTTGTTGACGAATGCATAAATTGCAGAGCATAATGTGATTGATTTCGGGACAGTAAACTTAGCTTTGCGTATCTCAATTTATAAAATAGATTCTAGCATTTAATGGATTCCATAATATGAGCGGAAAAGGCTATCGTCGAGTTGCCGGCTATAGGATACTCATTACTTATTTAAATAAATATCACATTTTTTAATTGCATACTTTTAGGCACATACACTGCTTGAAACTTAAATCAGCCATTACTACCGTTATGTTTGATCGATCTTGTTGCGACTAATTAGGATAATAGTTTATGACAAAAGATACCTTTAACTACAAAAAAATACGATAAATTTTAAAAATTTTCGTGTGGTGGCTTTGCGCGATTTACAGACGGACATGGCTATATCGACTCGGCTGTATGCTTTATACGGAGATGCTTCCTTCTCCCTGTAACAAACATTTTAACGAATACAATATACCCTTTAACTTATTTTTTAAATAACAGGTATACAAATTTTCATTCATTTCAAAGATAATCAAAGGAAATACATAAAAAGGACATTTGCAAGACTTTCTTACCTCCAATTCGGAGAGTAAATCCTTCTTTTCAATTTCGGCTGCGCTCTCCTTTAAAGTCTTTACAGCAACTGTCGTGACATCTCCAGATCCTGCAAGCAATAAATTTTCTCAAGTAAATATGTATGTGCTAAGATATTCATAGGAGATTGCAGCTAAGGCGATTCACTCACGTATTCATAAAGCTATTCGAGCATTCATACATTTCATAAGCGCAAGGACTTACCATCCATGTCGGTGGCTTCGCAGCGCCACACTTGCCCAAAGGCGCCTTCGCCCAATATGTTGAAAAATTTCAATCGATGCCTTGGGAATTCCCATTGATCGCAGCTGGAGTCGCCAGCAACGCCGCCTTCCACACCAACAGCCGCCCGTCCGTTTGGCAACGTTGCACTTGGGCTGCCAGCTCCCATGGCGGATGCGGCCATTGCAGCATCTCCGCCATTTGCGACACTTGTTGATAGCTGCGAAGTCGACTATGACACCGCAATGGGTGGTCGACATTGTTGGTGGGTTGAGTTTGGTTTGGCAGTTTGGTATTTCAGTTTAGTAGTTTGGTTGGTTGGTTGGTTTCCGATGGCCGTGATAAAAGCAAATTGACAGCGTCATCGATGTGGTTCACGATTATATTATTGCGAAATAGAATGAGAAAATAATGTTATTTCATTATGATATATTTCGGAACTCGTTTCCCCTTTAGGGATTTCAATAATATTTATATATTCGTTATCCCACTAATATATCTATATCTATAATCTGTGTATCTACTATCTAAATGAAGGGTCTTTATTATTACTAATGATATGATATAGTATTACTTTTGTTTGTGCCACGTTCGCAGAATGGAAAAGTGTAATATTTCGAGACTTCAGAGTCCTTGAAGATACTATATTATGAAATTATAATTGTTAGTTCATTATTCACTTAAAATTTCTCTTCTCTTTAGGATTTTCTATTATATTTATTTATGTTTCTTTCCAATAAACAAATCGGGATAGTTAAGAATACACTAGTCGGGATATTTATTTTGACAACATTTAATAATTTTTTGAAAACTGCAAAAATTAAACTTTTTGTATGAAAAGTAGGAAAAAAGGGGTTAAAATAGTAATTTTTGCAGTTTTCAAAAAATTATAAAAAATACTATCAAAGAGATTTTTGAAAAATTGTTTTTGCAGTAACTACGAGTATTAGAATTGTATGAAGAATTTTTTTGCAGCAACAAATATTTTGAAAAAAATCGAGGAAAAAAGTTTTAAAATTGACGATTTTTAAAATTCAAATTTTCAATGGGTACTTAATGGGTTAAGGAAAGTTTTGTATCATTCAAACGGAATTAAAATGACTTTTCCTTTGATGCCAAAATGTACATGAAGTGGAATAAAATTATGGGTATATTTAAATTTAAATGTTGCCAAAATAAATATGCCGACTAGTGTATAATATTTATTTTTTTTTCTCAAAATTTTTAATTACTTTAAAATTTGATTGGGTCAACTATCCAAATAAATTGGTGCCATACAATGGAATTTCTTTGAGAACTAGTTTTTTTAATAGTAAATTTATCGTTTTAGGCACTTCGATAATCATATATGATAAGTAAAAACAAACGGAAAAATCTATTTTAATTCGTTTTAATAAGAGAACATTTTAGATCATAGTTAAACACTTTCGACAGGACTTGCTTTCATTGTTTAAAAGAGAAACAATTATTTAATTGTACTACAATTATGCACCATAATAGGTATCTCAAAGTGCGGCAACATAATTGGGACTAAGTGGAAACTGAGCTCCCTCATAGTGATAGTCGGACATAGTGAGTGACAGAATGCGAATTCGCTTTTTATGCATTTGCATATTTATAGCACCGTTGGATGTGAGAGAAGGAAAGGAGGAGAGGAGGAGGAGGGTGGAACACCGATGCAGATGTTGTTGCTGGCTGTTTGCTGGCGTCCTGGACGCTGCCGCGAGCTACTTTAACCTGTCAAATCGTGGCTGACGTGACGACAATGGATGACAGGTCGACAGAGAGACACTGATATTTAAATCTGTACTTGGGTAGCTGTCTTTTCGATTCCTTTCAGCGCGCAACCTGACAACCATCCCCTATAGTAACGGTTTGGGCGGGGGTTGTGATCGACCCAGTTTATCACTGGATACTTTGATAAGTGCTTGTGAAATGGAAATGGATGCATAAACAATTCACGATGCTTGAGAGTGGAGTCCTTCACTCCACTCCACTATACTTGAAAGAAATTGAGTAAGGGAAATGAATAAATGTTCCGATGTACCCATGATGTTCTTTTCAGTTTCAGTCTCCTGGCTCTTACCGTTATCGCCAGCTGCTGTTCCCGCTCCCAGGGCACGTATCGATTGGCGAAGGCGACGGGTCCGTTCCATTGTTGCATTACCATCGAGTTGCGGCTATCGTCGGTCAGCGAATTGTTTGCATTCGACTTTTTGGCCAGCTCCTCCTTTTCCTTGGACTTCTTCAGTGTCTTGCTGATGGCACACAGCCGACGGCGGAAAAGGTATCCGAAAATGGCAGCAACCAAGGCCAGAAGGCCGCAGACGCCAACGATAATTGGAATGGTGGATGACTTGATGGTGAAGAGAGTTATGCTGCTCTTTTCATCTTGTGTCGCTGTCGCTGTCTCAGACTTCGACTCCGACTCAGACTCCGGCTGAGATGGCGCCGCATGGCCGGAAGTGTGATTAGCTATCGGTGTCAGCTTGGTGCGACTACGCGGCGTCGTTGAAATTGAGCTTTTTGTTGCTTCCGGCACTGCGGATGTGAGCGACGGCTGCTCATCGATTGCGTTGTCCTCCCCAGGTAGCGACGGTGGAGGTGGTGGATAATAATTAGCATACGAAGGTATACCGAAATTGCCACCGTTATTCGTTGGGAACCCAGGCGGCAAATTCAAGCTCGGCCGTCGATTGGGCAAACCATTCCTAATCGACTGCACACCCGGCAGTTGATCGAACGAGGGCAAGAACTGTGAAATGTTCTGCACCACGTTCGAAATCGAGGGCGGCGAACGGGACCCGAAACCATGATATCCGGTGCTCTCCCGACGTCCCAGAATATTGATGAACACTTCGTTCTTTGCCGTGTAACGTCCATCCGAGACTGTTATGTAAATGAGGAAGTTCTCTCCGGCCTGCAAAAGAGAATATATAATTACATTCTATGTATAATTTGCTAGAAATCAATTATTATTAACTTACACGTCCCGCAAGGCTTTCATTGAGATAGACCACGCCCGTGTCCCGATCTATCCTAAAGGGCAGTTTGTTGGGGCTGTTCGCGTGCTGTTGACCTGGAGTTAAAAATCTCGGCTCAATGCCGAATATCAGATCATCGCCGTCAGCATCTTCGGCACGCACACGGTCAATGATCTGTCCCACCTCCTCTGCCTCCGAAATTCGCCAGTTGCGTTCGCGAACATACAGAATTGGCGGTGCATTTTGCTCCTGGGCAGTAGCTGTAATCATATTTGAAAACAAATTATATATATTTTACATGGTTGATCAGAAAAAAATCTAATAGTACATATTTTTAGTTAAACAATAACAAGAAACAAAGACTAAATTCAAAGAACAATTTTTGGAATGGAATAAAAAAAATCACAAATTAAGATATTCAGTCAAGAATAAAATTAAATTAATTTACATAATTAATAGACATATATGTAGAAAAGCAGCTTTAACTTTTCCAAGCTTTTTTTACATTTTCTTTTAAACTATTAGTAAACATTTTTTTCACTGTGTAAAAACATTCAATAATTTTTTACTTTTTAAGAACATAATACAATACAAAATCAATTGATTCTAGACAATCTTAGCTACTAGCACATTAAACAGTAGTAGGAAATGTGGAAAAGTTGGATTGCAAATTTGTCTATTTATTTTAAACATACATATACTTAACAGAGATTTGCTAATTTTAATGATTTGCTATTTAAAAGTTGTTGTGTTCTTAGTTTTTTCCATTTTCATAATTGTCATAATTCTTTATGATAATCATTTAATAATAAGTCTATTTATTTAAGTCTCGTTATATTATTAATAATCTGCCAATATTCTTTAATGTGTTGGGTCCAAATACAGAAGGAATAAAAATCTGCATTTGCTGCATAATTAAGGTACCCGAATGTCATTCGATACACTTTCAATTTTGCAGATACTTTCACTTGGTTGCAGATCGAGGGCACGCTGTTTAAATACGACCCTCACTTTGGCTCAATCAATAATGAATTACATCACGATTGAGTAGGACACATTTGCATGTACAAAATCCTACATAAATATAGAATGTAACGTAACATGCATCTGCACTCTTACACATACACTGCTCTACATAACTCAAACAGTTGCTGTCATATAAGTTTGCCTGCATAACAGGAATATATTTTTAAACATCTTTAAGGTCGCAGTCCGTGTCCAAGTTATAAATAAATAAATGGCAAATTTGACCTCATGCCCGACACAGGCGAGAACTTAAATGGCCTTGATTCATTTTAGCTGAGAGCCACTGTAAAGCTACAGCTTACAGTGTTAAGTAATGTTTAAAACAACCTGAGCAAACAGTAACACGTAAGAGCGCTCGAGTGCAGAGGGTACGACTAAGAGATACCCTGCTTTCAGTCTCTTGGATATATGTACTAACATGTATAATGTACATATATCTCACAGTCTTCGTATTCTTTTCTTGGCCCGATGTCATATAGTCGCAAGCAATCGAGTTTTCGAATGTTATTGAATTTCTGGGGCACATAAGGATTTCCATTTGTATTTTGTGCACTCAAAGTGAAGACAAAAGCTTTATAAAACCTCTTCTTATTCGCTTTATTTTGAAAATGTATCTACATTATAGAATTCAACATGTTTTCTTAAGCCTCTTACATAAATTTAAACAAAACCACTATACCCGTTTCAGCACATTCCTAATGGGCGCAGGGTATTGAAACAATATTTGCGCAGAACTTCCTTTAAATATGACAACTTTAGCCTTGTCAATATTATTGCAGCTATATTATGAATAAGTTTGATTTGAGCTGTAGATGCAAAGCATTTCAAGTGCCTGATAACTACTATGTATAGTTGCAGCAAGTACATGACTTAAGGAAGTGCTCGTACACGGAAAGTTGTGTGTGCATCGAGCAACTTGTTGACGCCTAAGGCAAATGTCGAGAGATGAGGCAAGGAATGCAGGGAGGAACACAATTCACAGTTCACAATTGGAAACCCACTCTGGCGTGCTCCGGGCACAATAGTCAAAGCTGATAATGCAAGAATGCACTAGAGCCCGTTATGCCCAACAATAACCAGCCCCATCTCCATCCCGAGAGCACTGAATACCGCACTCTGTGAACTGAGAACTGAGTGGGGAGCACTGAGATTTCGTAGTTGATTTCAACACGCAATGGATTTAGTCGACGGAACGTGATAACATTTACCATCTACCATTTGCAACTGGCAACTGGCAGCCGGAGCCTTTGCGTTGTGAGTTCAAGTTGTCGGTTGGCAAACCGGTTGTATCTTGAGCATTTGCCAGACGACCTTCAGATACACATTCAACTCCAATGTAAGCTCATGAGTGCGAGGAGAGGAGAGGAGAGAGCCTCCAAGGGAGCATTGCGACACAGTGTAAAGTGTATTCAAATTTACGCGAGAGAAATTCCGAGTGGGAGATACAAATTGTTTTACGCTCTGCTTTTGCCCGGGTCTTTTACTCTAAACCGGTTAATGTTTGAGCGAACAGTTCATTTGTTTGTTTGATTTGGCTTTTTCATCTTTTTCTATTATTGAAGCGGACTTTTTATAAGCGGATGTTACTTTAAATTTATACATAAAATATGCTAAATAAATAATTATTGACCTCCTTTTGACAGCACAGTATGGAATAATTTTATCAAAAAGTATAAGTCGATGATAACGAATCAATGAATCATCAATGTATATATTAAATTTATCTAATTTGTAATACTATTGGATTTTCAGATTTATACAGATAGAAAAATATCTAATAGATATTCATTTGATCACAAAATGACAACTTAGAAGCTTAAGCATTCAACAATTCAAATAAACAATTCTCTACAAGTATAATTTTTTTAATATGATAATCCGTAGATATGTTTATGATCAAGCATGCCAAAATCTATTTTACTATCTCTACAAATAATATTAAAAGAATATATTTCTAAACGAGACAAAAGGTTATCTTCGGCACGCCGAAGAACTGATATTCTTGTAGAGTCCTGCGAGTTTGGTTGAGATATCTCCAAAAAGATTTCTGCTAAAAGGGTATATTGGATTCCTAGAAATGCATGTAAAAGGGAGAAAAAACATCTCTGATCCTTTTAAGTATATATAGTCTTGTTCAGCATCAACAGCCGTCGGTGTGAGCGCCTAGATATCACAGACTGTGAGAGCTAGATCTAGATCTAGTTTGTTTCAAACACACACAGAAAGAATTAAATGTTTTGGTAATTAACGTTAACTTTTATTATTAGCTATCATCCTATTAGATCTCAACAAGATCGGACAAATAGAAAGGTGGTCATGGCAGATTTAAGTTCTTAAACAATTCCAGTTCCTTAAAGTATACTATCAAAATATTTTACTTTTATTTAAAAAGGTAACAAGTATCCTATAGTTGCGTTTTATACCTGCCCTATGAATTCTACCATGCTTTTTTTCATGATTTCAACATTTCATGACAAAATTATATATCCTCTATAGGGAAATATATAAAAATCTTGGAATCATTTTAAGAGTTATTTAATTGGCTTTAAAAATAAATGTATGTATGTAAGAAAACCAGTTGGAAAACATTGGGTTCCATCAGCTACAACACCAATATTCTAAAGGGTTTCAGAGCTGGTCAAGACATTATATTGTATATTGAATATCTGCTATGGTTGTAGGCATCGCAGTTTTACAATCTTGTTTTAAACAACAGTAGTTATGCAGGAATTAAATCCAACAGAAATATGTATTTAATCATTTAAAAAATGCGGCAATTGGACATT
Organism: Drosophila recens; assembly: GCA_037043495.1. Classification (NCBI taxonomy): domain Eukaryota; kingdom Metazoa; phylum Arthropoda; class Insecta; order Diptera; family Drosophilidae; genus Drosophila; species Drosophila recens. The sequence goes on along the minus strand of JBAMBJ010003278.1, from coordinate 8,907 downwards.
GTCTGTCAGATAATGAGTAACAACTACCGGGTCAATGAATTGCTTTGTGTCGTTTCTTGTGGAATAATTGCTATTGGTGACTTATTGTTGAGGCGTTTGGGCCAGACAATAAGACTCGAGTGTGCGAATAGGCCAATTGGTGCCTCCAACAATTATAATTATGTTTGCTCTTGAAATCCCACACTGGATGCGGTTGTTGTTGCTCGCGGTGGGCGACTCTGTGACTCCGTTTGAGCAATTTGTTGCAAATGAAACCAAAATCTGTGTTTTACCTTGACCGTGACTACTTGTCATCGTAACCTGAAGTACATTGTACGTTTGTACGTATGTTGACTTCGTCATCACTTGAACTTTGAACCGTGCCAGGTCATAGTTATAGTGCAATGTTCTGCAAGTTCAGTGTCGTCTTTTCACAGACTATATATGTAGACACACCATGCCGAAGTTATCCCTGGAGTCCCATTAGGCTCCCATTACAACTTATTTGCATCTGCTTTATCGCACATTTGAATTAATGAGAACAATGCATCAATGTCGATGGAGGACGGAAGGCATCCACAAAGGAGGTCAGGACCTTGAGCTAATTTACCACATGACACAACGAAAGGATGGAAAATTGTAATTTTCATAGTGAAAGGTGAAAGGGTGAGGATGCACTTATGTATATACATATGTATATACATGCATAAAGGTTCTCCTAACGTACATAGATACGAGCATTCTTTAGAAGTGTGCGATAATCGCCACTTAAGTCCTGTTACGTGCATCAGATTACCCAGCAAATCGTGTGTGTTCGCCTCAATTAAGATTAATCAGATAATCCATATAAGAGATGCTTAAAGGGTTTTATCAACATTTTCTTTTAATTCGAATGAATACAATCATTAGGGTAACTACAAATCACGCACACCCTCGATTGCAATATACATATATTGTATTATTTAATTCGCATCTCCAAGTATTGCTTTAATTCCTGAACATTACATTTTATTTTATCTAAAACGCTTTTTTAAAATATTGAAATCTGAAATCCTTAATTATTATAATCTTTTCTAAGTGTTCAGTTGTAATGAAACCTTAATACCTGACTTACAGAAGCGATAAAAACTTACCGTTTTGTATTAAAAATAAGTCAATTGTCGCAGTCACCAAGAGAATGGTGAAGAGAATACTTCTCGGTGTCGAAGTCCCCGGGTGCCTGCGATTACTGATGAAATGCCGCCCGCGGGGATGATCCATTATGAAATCAACCGCCAAAGCGGTAAACCTGTCGGTGAATCCAAGGACACAAGCGCAGAGTTGAAAATTTTAATTAAAAATACACATCGTAGTCGTTTTTCGAAAGCGACCAAAACAAGACAACGGGAACAACAGAACCCTAAACCAATCCGAGAGTTGGTCTCTCCCGTGGCGACTCCTCGACCACTCGGTCATGTAAACCCTTCTGTGTGTGTGTGTGTGTGAGTGTTAACTTATGCAACCGTCAAAGGCAAAGGGAATATCCATTTATCAGGTGTCTCGCCAAATCGACAAGGTATTAAGACTGATTTCGCTTTCTTCTTCACGGCAATGCGAAAAGGGCAGAACAAAAATTGCAGTCCATAAAATATGAATAAATGCAGTGAATGCATGAATGAAATAAATAGTTAATTGAATTGATACTTTGAAAACAATAACAAATATATATCTTGAACTTGTCCATCGTCAACCAGTCGAATCGGTAAGAAAATCCAGTTGAACCAACATGACTGGAGGAAAATAGCATTGCTTGCTATGGGAAACGGTGAGCGGAAAGCGGAAAGGGGAAGGGGAAGGGGAGAGCGGGTTGACGATTTCTCTTTTGGTCATATACGGTTGCATGGCGCAATCGCTGGGCATACCCAATGAGCAGACGGACATACATACATGTGTATCAAATTCGTAGCGTAAGGGAGCGACAGAAACAGCATTATCGTTTATTCAATTCAGTAATTGTTTCGCAACTCGCAACTTTTGATTTTAAATGCTTTTCTAATTGAGCTCATTCTCGCAAGACTTAATTGTAGAGAAATAGAATCAATTCACTTCACTAATTATCCTAAATTAACACGATGACGTCACTCTCACTCAAGCACGAAATTAACATCTTGTATACACATGTGTATGTTCTATTAAAATAGTAGTAGTATTTTTTAGTAGTTGCAGCAAATAGTAGTAGGTGTAATACGAGTACTACATATAAAAACGATTTGATTGCCGCTCACAAATATGAAAAAGAAAAACACACACACACATTAACAGAGTCACAAGCACAAAGTTTCGTTTACACACACATATTTACTATATCGTTAATATTTTTCCTCCTATCTAGTATATTTCTTTTTCATTTTAATTGCATTACTTTTAATATATGTATTTTGGCTATGCACGTTCTCACAATCACACATACATACGTGTTTGTTTTTAACACAAAGAAATAGTAACTGGTATGGCATCCACAAAACTTTCTCGACGTGTATTTAGACCGACTCTACCGAAAGATACGAACGAACGTTGTGACGAACAAGACGGCACATTGACTACTAATTCACGATCAGCCGTTGAAGCTTTGCGTCGCATAAAAACGAATACAAAAAACTTGTTTTGCAGACGAAAAGCAACAAACTTTACTCGCCACGCTCTGGCTGTCGCTCTCGCTCTCACTTGCTCTCTTCGATTTGCTCTTCCTTGTGGAGCATAAGGCATTGCCGTTCGTTGGTTTCCACTTACTTAATTATATGCAGACACTTGTGAGTTGAAGTGCCTCTTTCATTCATTTCATTTTTTTGGATAATTCAATATGTCGAGGGTAAGCACAATTTTCAAAATTAATTAATCGAAGAAATTCCATTGGGAGTATCATTAAAAAACAGATTTATTATAAATTAACAAATTTACACTACTATTCTACAAATTAAGGACTCGTTTAGGTTATTGACAGCATATAAAACTCAACAGGTTGTTAAGCTCGCATGATTCATAAAAAATTACATAAGCAATAATGTTGAATTTATATTTATATGTATTCTTGATTTCAAGATGAAGAGCATTTTTGGCAAAGGCAGAAAGATCAGTGTACTGATTCTCTGCCGTGCTCTCAATGTTTTTGCGTGTGTGGGCGTGTGGGCAGTGCAGGCTGCATTCTCTTCACTTATGTATGTACACATGTAATACATACATGGCCACGGTCAACAAAGGTTTCTATGTGTGCGCACATTTTGCCGGTAAATCCTTCACAGTATTGTCTGTGTATGTGTGATCAAAAGTGAGAGCTTGCGGCTGAAGCTTTTTTTTGTGTGAGTGATCAATTGGGAGAACATTTGATGCAGCCGGCGCAACTACAGTGGTAGCTTCGTGTATGCTCTACCAAAAATGAAAGAGCGACACCTGCTGCAGCACGTTGGGAACCAGAAGTGGAGTTGCCAAATTTATTTAAGTTATTAACATAATTTTAATATTGTGTTGTTTAGTCAAATATTATTTATAATATTTTAAAATTAAAGATTAATTTATTAAAATATTTTACTATAGATATATTTGTTTATGCTCGAATACAGTCTTTAATATGTACTCCATCCTTTGTATGTCTAATCAAAAGATATGTATTGACAAAAATAGGAAATGACTTTTATGAATAGATTTATATACACTAGTATTATTGACAACATTTAAAATTAATTCTACTCATAATTTGAACCTACTACGTACATTTTGGCATCAATGGAAAGGTCATTTCAATCCGTTTGAATGATAAAACTTTTCTTAACCCATTAGTACCCATTGAAATTTTGATTAAAAAACGTCAATTTCAAAACTTTTTTCATCGATTTTTTCAAAAGTTTTGATGCAAAAAATTCTTCAAACAATTCTATGTGACTGCAAAAACAATTTTTCAAAATCTCTTTGCTAGTATTTTTTATAATTTTTTGAAAACTGCAAAAAATTACTCTTTTAACCCCTTTTTCCTACTTTTCATACAAAAAGTGTCATTTTTGCATTTTTCAAAAATTTATAAAAAATACTAGCGAAGAGATTTTTGAAAAATTGTTTTTGCAGTCACTATTAGAATTGTTTGAAGAATTTTTTTGCATCAAAAACTTTTGAAAAAATCGATGAAAAAGTTTTGAAATTGACGTTTTTTTAAATTCAAAATTTTCAATGAGTACTTAATGGGTTAAGAAAAGTTTTGGATCATTCAAACGAATTGAAATGACCTTTCCATTGATGCCAAAATGTACGTGAAGTAGGTTCAAATTATGAGTAGAATTAATTTTAAATATTGTCAAAATAAATATGCCGACTAGTGTATAGACTCCTCCTTCATTGATAATTTGCAAAGTGCTTAATTTAGGCAAAAGGATTTAATAAATTTATGCACAAACTTTCGAACTTATTAAGGCCCAAGTTAAATAAGTTAAAAATATTCTCAGTCAAAATGTGTATAAATTAATGTTAAGGGGTCTTCTCATTCAAAACCCGTTTTTGGACCCTTTTTAAAAAATTCTTATTTGAAAACGCAAAGAATAATTGAAAACTTTTTTTATTTATTGTATTACAAAAGGTTCAAAGTAAATAAAAAAATTTGTTTGCCTCGATACGAGGGGTGTTCAAAAAGTTATGAGACTTCAAAGTTGGGGGTTGAAAAAAAAGGTGTCGTCACGGCGGCCACGCCTCCGGGTCTCCGGAGCGTCGGAAATGAAAAAAAAACGGGGTTATAATCAGTATAGATGTAATTCTAGGGTGAATGAAGACCATAATTTTGTGATTTTTTTTGACAAAATGGCGGACATTCAAAAAAATTTTTCAATTTCAATAGTAAAATTTTTTTTAAAATTATGGTCTTCATTCACCCCAGAATGGTGACAATTCTGCGTCGATTCCACTTTGTTTCGTGAAAATCGGTTCAGTTGAACTGGAGATAGCATGGCCGCCAGTTCGAAAAACGTGGTTTCGAGAAAAACGCGTCTAAAGTTTTGACTCCACTTGCATTGACATTAACATTGCTGGACAAAAAAGGCCATAACTCCTAAAGTATTTCGAATTTCTAAAAATCCTTTTAGGGGCATATTCACAACTACCCCAAAAAAAAGTCGAAAAAAAAAGTTGCTCAATGAGAAGACCCCCTTAAGTTCAAAGATATCTAAAGGCAGTATCTTAATTTTTATTAAACTGGACTATGAAAAACTGGCCTTAGTCCATTTGATATTTATGTGTTTATTGATTACACTTTTCATTCCTTCAAGGCATGCATTGACCCACTGTAGTTGATAAAGACCGCGTTGCCAACGATACAGACAAAACAAATCGACAAGGCAGTTTTTCCCAATCAGTTGTATTGCTGCAATATACTCAAAATCGTCACTCTCCCCTCTCAACCATTCCGAATTTGCAGAAATTTTCTATTAGTGGCGACTCTGCAGTGCAATGAGAATGGGCAATTGACTCGTCGACTGTGTCATCAGCTCACTGTGGAATATACACATGATTTGTATGTACATATGTATGTGTAACAATCTTTTTTATTAGTAAATGCTAGTGCTTAACTAGTCTGCCAGTATTCCCCCTGCCTGTCCCACTGTGCTCTGTGCACAGTGACACATTAGTCACCCTGCTTGCTCTGCAAACGACAAATAGGCCGCATCAGCGGCAACAACAACGGCAACAACAACAGCAAACCGCAGAGTCGCAAGCCGCACAGTGCTACACAAAACTGCGACTGTCAGTCAGTGCAGTCAGTGTGTGTTGCTCTGACGTAAAGTAAACAATTCATTGGCGCGAACGTGAACGCTCCTCGTCCGTATTTATTTGTTTTTGTTTTCATTTACATTTGAATTTGTGCTTAACTTTCTTTGCATCTCGTAATTATACCAAATGTGATTCTAAATGCTTATTAATGTCAATAGGTCACAATTATAACATTGAAATGCAATTGAAAAATAAAACACCTGGCCATCAACTTTCAGAACAAGAGATTATAATGACAATTATTGATTATAAATTATATGCATGCACACATGTCCATATGTGTATCTGTAAGTGTAACTGGTGAAATTGGTGTGACTATGATAACAAAAGCGGATTTTTATTTATACCCTCTTTCCAATACAAAATTTATGTACTTATTTTTGACATTTTTATAGTTATTTCGATAATTAACAATGTAGATTTGCTAAAAACTGTACAGGTAATAATTTCATATTTTTTAATATTGATTAAAAGTGCATAAAAAATATAAAAAACCATTTTGTATGCGAAAGGGTGTTAGAAAGCTATACAAATGAATTAAAGTGTAAATAAATCATACATGCTAACGCTATATTAAAATCTACAAACAAAGCCACAATAGTGTGATCAGATAAATGTATGGAAACTCATATGTGTACGTACTATATTTACATAATAAATTGTTCACTTTCAATGCTGTGCACTTTAACTATAACATACTTAAAACATATGCATATTTATATATGTTTGTACTTATGCTAAGAATGAATGCGAGAACATGTACATATGTACATACTTGTGCAGCTTAATAAAGCAAATTGACTAGAGTTCAGTTGGGGCACTTGTAAATTGATATATGTATGTGTGTACATACATACATATGTAGTCTATAGGGTTGAATATCGTTTAATTGAAATTAAGTAAATCTTAATTTTAAATCATATGAACAACTGTGATAGTGAGATGCACATAACGATATTTCAGTTTTAAAATTTAAATATATTTTTTGAGGATTTATTTTAATCATAAAAGTGCCCTTGATAAAGTTTCATTATTTTTGAATATTTTAAAGTTAACATTGAAAAATGTATGTATAAATTCTTTGTTTACAGATGCAGCGATTATGAATTGGACTTTTAGCTTGCAATGCCAATTTCGGATATGAAAGAACACGACTATCCTACTTATTACCTTTATACGTACAAGCATACTAACTGCGTAAGTTTTATACAGTAAACACCCCATATAAATAATTTAAAAAATTACTAAATTCATTAGTACTTCGGTTCAGTGTATTTCTTAGTCGAACAGATTTCAAATACAGTATTCGAATTGTTTGTTAATAATGTGATAAGAATCGTTTGTTATTTTACTACGCTTGAGCTGATAACAGCGAGTTGAGGGGAGCACTACTTGGAATTTTGAAAGGCCGCCAGTTCAAACTTTTAGCTGTCTTCGAGCACTTCGTAGCTCTGTGTGTTAAAAACGAGTCCATTCGTAGTGCAGTACATAAGTAAATATATGTCTCATTTATTGTATGATTTGTTTACACTTAGCTTTAATTACTAAGTGAATATCGTATTATGATCAGCAGTGTGAAGACCTAATTGTTGCAGTGCCAATAAACTTACATACATACATATATACTGAAAAATATTAAATGAGTAAGAGTGCTCTGGGAAATACACAAATGCGGGATATTTCCAAATAAAGAGATAAGTACGTACATTAATACAAATAATAACATATAAATTCCATATAAATATTCTTCACAATAGGTAGAGACACTGAGACTCTTAGTTTATATATCACTGCTACTAAGATACTAACACTCTTTTCTAAGAAATTTGCAACACATTCCATCAAATCTAAACATTTGTTCATTTGTAAAGCAATGACTATTTAAATACATTTCCGAAGATAAGAAACAAAAAGTAGAAATTTCAAAGACAGCTTTTTCAAAGTCGTCGTAAACGTGCTTAACAATCAGCCAGCATTATTTCTGTTTCACTTTTGTAGAGCTTCTGTGTTCAAAAATACGAGTTCATCTGACAAAAGGATAATGATGAGACTTACACAAACAAATCGGGTGCGGTGCAATGCCGTTGTAGTCCTGGCACTCCTGCATCTCAGCCAGAGATTGTGCGGAACTGATGCAAACATGCAGTTCAATCAGCAGTCGATGGAGGATGAATACCTGGTGAATGAGCCGCAACTGGAGAAGATGGATCAAATGGAGAACTACGGAAGGGAGGACCAGAAACTTACCGTTAGACTGCCATCCAACTCGCTGCTCAAATACACCTCCTACAAAGATGTTTCTATACTCCATTTCGAAGTTCCACCAGATTCACGGGCTGCTTACTTTAGTTTTAAGGCTTTCGAAGAATCCAAGAGTGCCTTTCGTAAGTATATATACATTGAAATGCTCAACTATGCCATCTATAATTCATTTATATTTATATATATGTCTTCAGAGAGCAAATGCAAAGTTAAGGACGTAACGCTACATTTAAAGGCAAACAGTTTTCCAGTGATAAGTCCGGAAAACATAACTTTTCCCAAGAATTTTCTAGACTCGGACCAAAGGTAAGTTTGTCTACGTTCTTTTCAATTGCCTAAGCTAAAAAGCCTACATTTGTATTGTATTATTTTCTTTATATAAAATAATATATTTATGTATATTTCATTTGTGTTTCAGATTCAAGGTGTATAACCTGCAGTTTCAATCAAATGAGCAAATCCAAAGAATCGATATACAAGGTCCTCAAACTGGCAGCTGGTTCGCCGTGGCATTTATAAGTTGGACAGATCCCAATAATGATCGCATTGAGCAGCAAGGTAATAACTGATAAACAACTCCTTGTGACACCCTTTACTGGAAACTACATTCATTATACCCTGTATTAAGAATAGGTTTGTACAAGGTATGTAAAAGGCAGACAAAGGAGTGGCAGACCTCATAATGTTGATATACATATTCTTGATCAGCATCAGCAGAAAAATGATCGAACTACAAGAGAATTTTCATTGCTAAGACTTGAGATAGAGCTAGTGCTTTAGCATAGCATGATACCCTACAAATTTTATAGCTATTGAACTCGGAAAATATTTAAATAGAAGAAATTACTCGAATTAAGCATAAAAAGTTTAAAAGTAATGTAT
>JBAMBJ010003277.1:0-24506 GCA_037043495.1 Drosophila recens | reverse complement strand
TAACTAATATCTAGAGAGATTTCAGCGTTGTTTACATTTATATACTTTTAAATAATATTTAAATTAATTTCAAATTAAAAAAATTTAGTTTATCAAAAAATGTAATTAGTTAAGCTAATTTAAATTTATTTTCTAAATATAAAATTGAATTTTAAATTATATTAAAAAAATCATTTCATTGGCACCACTTTTTTCAGTGCTAATGAAAAAGTCATGATAGAGTTAAAATATAGTTAAGCTGCTTTACTTCTCATTTTATGTTCACTTTACTCTTATTGCAGAATATTAACATTTTATATTTATATACTCTTAAAAGGTTTTTAAATAAATGACAAATTTGCAATCACTGTAATTATTAATAATTACAGTGTTCAAATTTGCCATTTATTTAAAAACCTTTTAAGAGTATATAAATATAAAATGTTAATATTCTGCAATAAGAGTAAAGTGAACATAAAATGAGAAGAAAAGCAGCTTAACTATATTTTAACTCTATCATGACTTTTTCATTAGCACTGAAAAAAGTAGTGCCAATGAAATGATTCTTTAATATAATTTAAAATTAAATTTTTTAGAACTTCCAGTTTGAAAAAACTGGGTTCGATTCTCCCGTCTTTAATACTTCCCGTAATTAAAAAAAAAAAACACACATTTATAGATAAACTGAATTTTTTAAATTTGAAAATAATTTAAAAATATATAAAAGTAGACAACGCTGCAATCTCTCTAGAGATTATCAAAAAAATGGTGCTAATGCGATTATTTTAAAATATATAAACAAGTTTAATTTAATAAAAATGTATTTTGAAAACTTAATTTAAATAGCTTTTAATATAACATTTTTTTAAAAAACGAAATATCACATATTTAGCATTTATTTAAATGCTTTTAAAAAATATACATAAATTTAGAATGTAATTAGCGCTGCAATAAATTAAAGTGAGCAGAATGTGAATGAAACTAGCATAGACTTGGTTTTTTTTAATGTAAGCAAACAAACACAATTAAAAACAAATTAAATTCATTATTCATTGTTTTGAAAACAGTTCAGTTAGCACAGCCAAGTTAGACCTTAGACACTAGTTATACAATAATTAAATTGTACTTTAAACCCAATGGAACTCACCTCTTGAGCGCCTTTATATAGGGAAACTCGGGATCGCTTTGTGCATTCACCTGCACGCCCATGGCAGTCTCTAAACATAAATAATAATTTATAATTTAATTTTAATATCACAATCATCTTGATGTCCCACCTGTGATAATGTCCAGGGCAGCAAGTGAGACATATTTCAAGGTGTCCACCACTTGCTCTCCATTCGCATAGGGTTGCAGTTTCTCCACCAAAACACCGCTCTGTTTATCCATAATATCCATAAAATGTTCGAGAATTTTAAAGTGAAATGCACTTGTGAAAATCTTGCGACGTGAATGCCATTTTCTGCCCACACTCAAGAGTAAACCATCATTGAGAAAGGGGCGCAGGAACTGATAGAGTCCTCCCTTCTCCAGCAAAGAAGTGCTGCTCAAAATGGCCTCAAAGTGCCGCAGATCCATGGTATAAATTTGGGATTCATTGAGGATCCACAGGCGAAAGGTTTTGCCATATTTCTCAAAGCCTTCGCCAATAAAATCGATGAGATCTAAGAGGGGTAGAAAATCAAGTTGAGAGAAATTAAATAAAAGAGCAATTATAATTCTTACTCTCAGCTCCCAAGTGTAATGCCTCAAGGCCGCAGCCGAGTAGGGGCAGTGAAGTTGGACCCGTAATGCCCGATCTCCTGAAAAGCTCATAGCTGTGACGCTTGCGTATGAAATCCCAGGCGAGTAACGAAATCAGAGCGCCAAAAAACAAGGTCAGCCACATGTTGATCCCGCTTTCATTCAAAGATCACAGGGATTACTCAATGCTATTTTCGAGTGTTGATCGTGTTGATCGCGTTGTTCGCGTTGTTGTCTCGACTGTGTCGCGTTCGTTGTTCAACTGAACAACGCTATCAGAGCTCGACGACGAAACTCGCGAGGGGCCTTTAACGGACGCTGGTTAACGAAATCTAATCGCATATTCAGTTTTTTTTTAATATTAAGAATGAATACAAATTCCAAAACTGGTTTCCAACTGTCGTAGTTGTTTTTACTAGCATATGTTTGTTGTTTGTGTTTAGTTGATTTTTGAGTGTTGCAATTTTTGTTATGTTGAGTTGTCGCTTCAATTGCCAGCCGATTAAACACTGAACACAACGATTCACTTTTGAGTGTGAGTACACTCGTATCGGCGTATCTACATTTATTTATATTCAATGATTAAAATGCTACTCAGTTTGAGTCGCTTTGCATTTCGCGACACAGCGATTACAAATGTACAAATGTGACGAGGCGTGGCATTTAATTAGAAGCTACTGTATTTTTTTCTAGCATAAACTATACACGGTCTTGAACTAATTTCGATTCGTTATTGTTGCTGCAATGCTAAATTAATTATATCTAGTTTAATTTGATAGTTTTTTAAATCAACAAATGTTTGGAATAATATTATGTCTAGTTTAATTTTATACTTTTCTCAATTAACAAATGCTTGGAATAATATAAGAAGTATCTTGTTTAATTAAATACTTTTTTATATGCACAAATGCTTGGAATAATTATTACCTTCGTGAGAACTCTGCAGATAATTGTTCTATAATTTAGTTGTTATTATCTAAAGTCATTTTTTTGAACCAGTAGTAATAGGAAACAAACTGGAAATTTATTTGCCCAACACATAATTTTATTTTATGATAATATTTTTACTACATTTTTTAGTTCCTTCCCCATATGGATTGAATCTTTATTTAACAATCTTTGTTTTCATTTCAAATTACTCTGTTAAATTATATGCCCACTTGTTTTTTCCTCATTTCTTAATACTTTTGTGTACATGAAATTATTTTAAATATTTTATTGTTATACCAACTCGGGGTCTTTGATACTTTTCTGATGATATTTATGCAATTTTAGTTCTATAAAACTTTTTGATACTTAGGGTCGTTTTTTCAATGTATCTAAGATACAATTTAAAATTTGACAGTAATTTCTATACATTTTACGTCATAAAATATATTCAATAGTTATCAAACAACTTATTTAAACATTGAAAAAACGGGCCTTAATGTTATCAAGTCTTGTCAGTTGAGATTTTAGATTCATTTTTTTAGAATACTGGGCGTAGATAGTTCTTTTTTTTTAACTACTCTCAACAGTTGCTACCTTTACAATTCTTTAAGATCCTTGAACATGACCAAGTGCTCTTGTTAAGTCAAGTCTTTCTATCTTTAAGTGACAGTTTAAGCTTCAGACAGGTAAGGTACCTCTGTCAGTTCTTTGCTCTGAGTTCAAGTTCAAGATCACAAAGACAACAATTAAGAGCAACGAGTGTAGATTCAAACGCTAGACTGAATCCCATTTCGAAACCTTTATTCTATGCAGATCCCGAGGGAAATGCAGTTGGAGTTGGAGTTGGCAAACAGGAAACGGTGGCACATGCAACACAAGGCAAACATTGATTCAACCACTAGAGAACTGAAGAGAGAAGAGAACATAGAGAAGAGTAGAGTGGAGGAGTGAAGAGAAAAAGGGGAGCAGACGAAGAAACAGCTGTGACAAAAGTAGCCACAGTTGAATGGACTGGACTGTGGCAGCAAATGAGGCAAAAGTCTGAGACGACGACGACGACGGAAATGTTCAAGTCAACAGTTGTTGTAGTTGTTACACTTGTTGTAGTAGTTGTTGTTGCTGCTTCTGTTGTTACCTCGTTGAACTTGGCGAGCAGAGTTCATTGGGAGTCGTAGTTGGAGCTGTAGTTGGAGTTCTAGAAGAAAGAAGGACAGGGAGGGAAGGGGAGAGGCACACTCATGAGTACACACACTCACTTGGCGGTCAATTAAGTCGCTCGACGAAAGACAACGACAGCAACAACAACAACTTGACATATCGTGGGCTGGCCAAAACAGAGCAAACAAGTTATCAAATTGTCCAAAAAGTCGACCAGTTTCTGGTCAACGGTAAACGGCAGCGTCATACGTGTTCAAGTACAAGTTTGAGGGAAACCATCCCATCCATAGTCTATGAAATACGTTGACTCATGATTTTCCCACAAATGTTAAAAGAAAAGACAAAAAAATTAAAGCGGAAGATTTTAACGTTTTTATTTTTTCGGTTTCTTTGTGGAACTAACATCTCATGGTTAATTATGCGGGCTAAGGAAGAGGCAGACTGAAAGAAGCGGTTAATAATCAATAAACACGTTGCCACACCCACTTTTGAGTCGAGACTAAAACACAAAAAAACACGCCAGGCACGTATCCATCAACAAAGAAAAACCTCAACTCAACTCAAACCCAAATCGAAATCGACAATGCAATTTGCATTCCATTTCAAGAGCTGCAACCAACTGAGACTTCAATTCTCCGCCTTCTCTCGACTCCTGACTCTTCCCTTTCCCTTTTCATGCTACTTTTCCGCAATGCCACAGACTGGGAAGTTAATCCAAAGTTTGTCCAAAAAATAAAAACGCATGTTTCCTGCTTCCGACTCTGCAGTCTGCAACTGAAATTCAAACTCACAGTGGGCGGTCGTGTCATCTGTTGTTGCCCCCACTTGATATCTCTCTCTCTTTTTCTTCGTGCCTCTCTTTCTCCTAATGCCAGCGACAATAAACAACAAAGGCGAGAGTTTGTTTTGACGCTTTTTCGTTTCGTTTTTCGGTTACTTTGGCAACCGGCAAAACGGTAGCAAAAACATGTCTGCAATAACATTCAAAGTGTCTGGGGGGGAAATGTGGGTGGCAGATTGTGTGTGTGTGAGTGAGAGGGGGGAGGGCAGAGGGGGGTCATCTGTCTGCGTCTACGTCTCGAGGGTTGTTGCTGCGAGTTGCGAGTGCAGCACGTGCTCGAAGCTCTGCGCCTGTCCGCAACAATGTTGCTAAGGATGAAAAATGTACTATTTCTCATAAATGTGTACCAAAGACAAGCAAATCTTTACACTGTCATAACTTTGTCAAAACTTAACAGACTTCCATGCAATTAACTTAATTCTGACTTAATTCAATCTGCAACAAAAGTTTCTTCATTTGTAAAATTTAAATTATTTCGAAAACTTGAGATATTTTTCATACCTATCTCTTTACATATTTTTCGGAATATTTAGTACTTTCATAATGTTGTCAAAAGATAACCAATTTTCTCGCGGAATGTCATTTTGAGCATTGTTTGAGCTCTAATTTCATTTTGCTTGAAAATTTAATTTATTTCAACAATTTTTTTTTTTTTTTAAATTTCCAATATGTTTCATACCTACCCCTTGGCAGTCTTTCAAATACTTTAAAATTTTATAGTTTTGTCAATACTTAACCGATATTCCTTAGGAACGTCAATTTGATGATTATTTTTCCTCCAAATTCATTCTATAACTAAAGCTTAATCATTTAGCAAATTTTAATTTTTTCAAATTTTTCAATATTTTCCATATCTACCCCTTGATTTTTTTTTAAATGTTTGGAACTCCCGTAACTTTGCCAAAACGCAACTAATTTTCATGCGCAATGTCAATTTAATTATTATTTGAAATCTTAATTGCTTCTGCATCTTAAATTTATTTTATTTGACACTTTTACATTTTTTGGCAACATTTTCAATTTTATTCGCCTATTATATTTTGCTCGTTCCACCTTCATTTCCTTTGTTCCTGTTGATATTCTCATATCTACTTTATTTTGTTGCATTTTAACGCCCCTCACTTAGCTCTATATTGAAATATATGTATATCTCCAGATGTGTGCTTACATCATCATCAGCTTGGACAGCTAATTGCCCTCCAAACACACACACACATACACACACACATTCATACACACACTCTCACAGTTAAACCTTGAACTTGGTATGCATAATTCGAGCAACAATGCTCAAACAATTAAATAACAGTTTGAGCCACAAAAATTGTTAATAAACTGAAAAGGCGAAACGTGAGCAAAGCAAAAAACTTAACTGACTAGTTGAAAAAATAAAAAAATAAAGATAAAAACCAAGTATTACTTATTACGGAGAAGGTCAGTCTAATGAAATGTTGAGTGCGCAGACAATTCGAGCAAAAACAAAAGCAAACTTGGGAGTTGGGAAAAGTGGAAAAGGGGAAAGGGGTAACGGGAAAGAAGAGTTGAGAGACTTGGTAAAGATCGCGTTGACGTTGTAATTTTGCATGATTACGAACAAAGAGTTTACTAGCCTAGGGTGGGTTAAAGTAAGGGGGAAAAGGGGGGCTAATGGATTTTCACAAATGAAATGAAATGAAATGTAGCGTGGGAAATCTTTGTTTAGCGATCTTCAACTTCAACTTGAAACCGCTCTGTATCACAGTCTGTTATCGCCAAGAGATCTTCACTTAACTCAGTTACTGTTGGTTGTTGTTACCTGCATGTGGCATTGTCTTGAGCTCTTCTTCTTCCCCCTTATAGTGAGTAATTGTCACTTGAGCGTCGAGTGTCATTTGGCCAACTCTGAAACATAATAATAATATTAAAATATAAAATAAATGTTTGGACTGCACTTGAGTATTTTGCCACATTTTTGGCATCAAATTGCACAAGTTTCATTTAGCATTCTGAAGTTAATGTTAATGATAATGATCATGATAATGATAATTATAGCTGTTGTTGTTTTAAAATGCATTCCTGTCAAATTACCTGAGCTGTCGTTTGTCATTTGATCTGAGCTTCTTGTTTGCTGGCTTTTGCGGTTTTACAGCCACTGTATTGAGCATATTATGATATAGATATATAACTAGTTAACGTAATTAACCATCAGCTTTTATTTATAATATATACTTAACCTTAACACGCTGCACTTTGGTTTAACCTTCTGCTTAGTACAATTGTCAGGGTCTCATTACACATTACTTGCAATTTCAATAGGTTTTTCACACCTTTTTCTGTTTGGTCTCAATCTTTAACAGTTTTGTTGTTGTTGTTGTTGTGCTGTCGTGTTGAATGTTCATTAGTTTGTCTCGATTGCATGCCAGTTATTTATGCCGCGCCAAATAGTTTATAACTCAGTTAATACGATCAACTTAAAACAATTCACATTTTGTTGTTGTTATATCATTAAAAAAAAAGGCAAGCAAAAAAAACGTAATAAAAATATAAAAGCTGATCGCGTGTTGAGCGAAAACTTTTAATTACACTGCGCAAAATGTGCATAATTCAATTACAAAATACCATGGATCCCCTCAATACCCCCTTTCCCCATTCCCAACCTTGCAAATGATGCAATTTACCGCGTTTAGTTTTTGCTGTCAGTTTTAATAGTTTTTTTCAGCGATTTTTCTGTTTTTTATTCGAATCGACAGTGCAAACAAAAGGGCATTGAAAAACAAGTTTGCTGGCGTGCTTAAATGAGGGGAACAGGTGAGGGGGAGGGGGAACTGTCTGTCTAATGTCACGGGTTCATCATATAAGCCACACCTTTTTTCACCTTTGAAGCCCAACTCCCAACCACAACCACTCAAACTAATTGAACGCTAAACGGTTTTCAAACAGCAATTGGTGCATTAAGAGTATCAACAAAGGAAGGACACACGCAGCAGAAGAACTGACAACCTTCTCTTCCCTCTCCTCTCCTCTTAACCCCAAGGACCTTTGACCTTTGACTTCCTATCTTACCATGATAAATGTATACATAAAAAGCTGTTGCCTTTCGCCAAGGTGATTTGTCTGTCTGTTTGTCTGCACTTTGGGCATTAGCTGCGATTTTACCTTGATTCATTTTCGATTACACTGAGAGAAAAATGATGGCTGTTGGCCAAGTTCAAGTTTTGTTGGTCTAAACTGCTCCGATTTAATTTTGATCATGACATGGCCACTAAATTCATTTTGTATCTATTAATTTTTTTGGAGTTTTGCCAAAAAAATCGATTTTTGGAGTTTTTCAAAAATTTTAAATCTCGAGCTTTAATATCTACACAACTTTTTATGTAATAGTTTGTTTAAAACATACCTGTTAAATAATGATTAGTAATCATAATCATTAATAATTAGATTGTTTTTGTATAAAAGTCGAACTAACGATTAAATTACGATTATTTTCGATTTTGCCCAATTATTTAATGATTACGATTACAAAAAATCAAAAATAATCTAAAATTATTATTCAAAAATAGTCAGAAAAAATAAAAAATAATCTGTAGCTTTCATAACTTTGTCAAAACTCATCCGGTTTCCAAGAGGAATATCATTTTTAACATGACTTGGCATTTTAAATCATTCTGTATTTAAATTTTAGTGATTTCCTTCAAATATGTTTTTGTCTCAGGATGTCCATTTTAAAACTCTAATCTCTGCTGGTTTTCTGGTGACAATTGTTAAAAATGTAATGCATTTTCCATGTAATTATGCATGTTAATTGAATTTGAGACGCTTTGATGATTGCCACTTTCAACATTGTTGAATACACATACAGATGTTACAAACATATGTATTCATAGATTCAAATTCAAATTTATTCAAATGCTGCGGTCTGGAACGATGCCGCATTTGTTGTCGACCTGATTTTCATTTTCATTTGTGATGCAGTTGCTCTTTTTTTTTTTGGGAAAGAGGGTGGCAGGGAGGTATGGGAGAGTGAGAAGTAGGTGCTCAAGCGTTAACAGCTACCAAAAAACAAAATAAACAAAACTTGGTAACACACCATTGCCACTTTAAACGAGTTTTACAACAGGATCAGCATCTGTGTAAATGTGTGACAATTGATCAGGTAACCTGTGATTATTTTTGCACCTGGCCATCAGGCTATCTTCCTCTTTTGGGCCGTCTTTGCTGTCTTTGTCTATGGTGTGACCTGCTCGCTCTCTTGGCCATTTTGAGTTTGAGTTTGAGTGCCTGTCTGTCAGCAGCTCGTCAAATTAAACAAATTAATATGCAATTTAACTGTCAGCACTGTCTTAGTTTTTACCTGTGTGTGTGTGTGTGTGTTTGTGTATTTTCCTTACTTACCTGTGCCCAGGTTCAGGTTCAGTTTCAGGTGTTTGAATTTGATTTCGAAGCTGCAGCTCATTCGTTTATCAACCGTCGCCGCGTGCAGTTCGAAATTCGAATTTTCTCGCTCTCTCTGTGTAACGTGTGGCTGTCAAACTGTACCAAGTGCTTGTCAAACATTTAGTAAGTGCCAGGAACAGATTTTAATTTTTTAATACGTTGCCAAAGCGAAACAAGTTTCGCACTTTGCGGTTTTTTTTGTAATTTAAGGGCCTGGCTTATGAAATTCTGAAAACTGAAAACGATATTTTGTCTCAAGAAAAAATAAAAAAGAATTCACTTCTCGCTGGGTGACTAATGATACTCAGATACTCATAACGGTGATTGTTGTTATTTTTTGTTGTTATTATTCTTTGTGTTCCGGTTTAATAACACAATCAAAATTATGTTATTCTGTGTATTTTGTGCCTCAGACAAAGCATCGTTTGATGATCCGCGATTTATCAATGATATTACAAAACTCCAAACTATTTGTGTGTGTGTCAAGTGTGTGTGTGTATTAAGAGATGAATGAAGATTTATTTGATAAAAGATATTTAGTAGCTGATCAACTGAAATAACTGAGAAAATGATAATGACAGATAACAGATTATTATTTCTTCTATTCTTTTTTGGCAGAAGTTAATATATCCAATTATCTATGCCAATGTTATACCTATTTCATAGTTAGCCTTTGAATAATTCTTCTGAGGTTTTTACGACTGTTTATGTTTGTCTAAAATTTCTAAAAGATTTTTTTGTAGAATTCGAATGCATCATAAATAACTTTAAGAACTTCTTATCAATCCAACTACTTCTACTTTGAGTTGAGTGTTCCTATAAATATTCCTTAGAATATAAAATAGTTCTTAACGACTTTTTTGTTTTTAAGATTTTAGAAAAAACTCTAAGAACTCTTTTATCATCTAATTTATCTTGACTTGAGAGTTTTAAGGCTTCTTTCTGCTAAAGGTATATTTTAAAGTTTGTTTTCTTTATTTTTAATGCCTTAAGAAAATCTTTTAGAACTTCTTTATTAGCCCAACTAATTCTACCTTCAGTTATGGCCTTTTATATTTTTTTCTACTAATTGTAAAAAAATCTTTAAGCACTTTCTTGACACCAAACTTATTCTTGTTCCTTGAGTTGAGTGTTAATAAATTTTTTAATTTAATCAATAAAGTATTATGATAATTTTTAACTCTCTCTCCAATTTAATTTTCGCATTTAACCATTTACAACTTGCAGCTAAGCAATCGATTATAGCCAAATTGTGTTGTTTTTTATGCCCTCTGCTGTCTCATTAAACTTTGTTTACAACAACAGCGCGAAAAATACAAAAAGAAAAAAATTGCCAATGGAATTGAAGTCTTGGTCATAAAAACTTGGCCACTGTCTGTCCGTCTGTCTAGCTGCAAATGGTGGCCCAGCGTTAATAAATGGCCATGGACCTCCTATTAAATAGGAGAAAGTTGACTTGGCAAATCTAAGAGGCGCAGGCTTCCTGTGACTGCGACTCCGTCTCTGACTCCTCCAACTCTGGCTAAGAATGCAAGCTGCAATTGGGAAAACCAATAAGGCAGATCGACTTTGGGTTTACCTCCCTCTCTTCCCCCTGTCTATCTATCTCTTTCTGTGTGCCTCATTAGTGGCACAGCAAATGCTGCGTCACGATTTTGCTATTAATGGAGAATGACTGGAAAGCAGGAGGCAGAAAGAGGCAGGAAACAGTTCCCCATTGAGAGTAGAAGAAAACAAAACGAGTGAAAAACGCATGTTGCAGGCACTGTAGTATGTGGCATGTGGCAGGTTGCATGTGTGTAACTGTTGGATACGCGCTTTAATTGCCACACTTTATGCACACTCTGAACGGTTGTAACTTTAACTTGTCTTTTCTTTCATTGTGTCTTGTATCTTGTCTCTTGCAGCAATCTTATTGCGAAAAGCAAAAGTTACTCGAGTGGAATTGGAATCGGCATTGGCCCCCAGGTGTTGCCACCACTCAGTGTTGGCGTCGGCGGCTTTGTCAAGTTGCGTCATGTAGCTGACGCTGATAATG
The DNA here is from genome assembly GCA_037043495.1 of Drosophila recens. Classification (NCBI taxonomy): domain Eukaryota; kingdom Metazoa; phylum Arthropoda; class Insecta; order Diptera; family Drosophilidae; genus Drosophila; species Drosophila recens. The sequence continues at coordinate 13,404 of JBAMBJ010003277.1, read as the reverse complement.
ATAAGCCGAGCACATCCACCAAGGAATCAACTTCAAGTTTAACTTTAACTCAGTCCGATAAGCAACATCAACAAGAGGAACAAGAGGAACAAGAGGAAACAGACACAACTGAGGTGAGTAATTGACCCCAATTTGCATTCATTTTCATTTCATTGCTGACTCACATTTCCACTTGCACTTTCCAATCTACTTAGATCATGGGTCCCGATCAACGCACAATTGCCAAAACTGGATCCATTGCCGAACGTTTGGCGGCTCTGCAGAAGAGCGGCGAGGATGATTGGAAGAAACGCATCTCCAAACGCGACGAGGTCGATGATATCAAGCGCGAAAACTTTGTCAATGTGAGTACATGAAAAGATACAATTATCATTCTAAATATCTAGAAATATCTTTAAAATATATATATTTAGGGTGTTCACTTTGCCCTAGCAGCGTTGCAGATTGAAATCGTTGCAAGCTTTCTACGAGAACAGCGCTTTATGTGGAAAGCATTGCACATAACTAAAGTGGTCTGTTTTTTGTTTACATATTGTTGAATATGTTCAACGCGTTGCACGTAAAGCGCTGTTCTCGTAGAAAGCTTGCAACGATTTCAATCTGCAACGCTGCTAGGGCAAAGTGAACACCCTAATTATTTTAGCACGTATACAGCATATAATTTTCATTTAAAACTTAGTTTATAAAGACAATAATTCAGCATTCAAATATGAAAATAAGACTAAAGAAACTTCGATGTTCTGAAATGTTCAGCGAAATAAAAAAACTAAATAACTTTTCCATTTTTCTCAGTGGGTTAAGTTACCTTAACACACACGTGCCCGCCAAACCACAAAGCATAGCCAAGTGTTAAGTGGTAAATGGTTTAAGGCAATTGCCATTTGAGATTCCGATTCAAAGTCTGAAACCGATTCCGATTCCGATTACAAATTCCCCTTGCGAAAATTGCGTGAAAATTGTTTCCTTATTGTCGGTCGTTGTATCATTTTGTGATTACTCGTAACGCTGCAGATTTTCTTTCATTTCTCACTTCGCTCATTTTTCTTTCATCTGTTCGCTTCGCTTTTGTTTTCTGCAGTCGTCAGCCGAGCGTTAAATCTCTCTCGGCTAAATGACATAAGCGAGAAGCGTGCAAAAAAGTGCAAGTTTAAAAAAAAGCGAAGAGTGCAAAGCGAAATGAGATCACTTAACATGTTAAACACATGAAAGCATAACTATTTCTGAAAAATATACAATATAACTAAATATAATAAAAATTTTATAAATATATAGTGTACATTATATGCTATTAATTTAATCTATAGAATGTCAATAAAATGGCAAATATCTTATTTAAAGTTCAATGTTATTTGAAATGTATGAAGTGCAAATTATTTGCCAATAGCGCGGCTGTAATTACCACTGATTGACTGATTTTTGTTAATTTTGTTTGGCTTTAAAGTTACTTAAAGTGTTGACAATGTTTGTGTTGACAATCGAGTTTGAAAATTAGTGAATGCTCAAATTTCTTTTTTTGCCTGGGCACTAGAGGGTTAATAGCATTTCACATTTTTGGGCGCGCAAATTTGAAATGGAATTTTCAAAAATCAATAAAAAATTTAATTAAACAATTTAAAATAAAAAAAACAAAATGCAAAATTCGGTAAATTAATAAACTTTATTTTAAAATTAGTTTGGTGTAAAAATTAAAAAAAAAACCAAAAAAAAATTGAGAAATAAAAATAAAATTGAGTAAAAAAGATATCAGAAATTCGAGAAAAATGCAACAAAATTTCTGATATTTTTTTCACAGCTCTAGCTCAAAAAAAGTTGACTTTTTCGGCCGAAAAAACTTTCAAACTTTCAACTTCAAAAATTTCAGAAAAATTTGTTCCGTTTTTGCGCAGCGCGGACCACTTTTATCACTCCAATAAATACAAACTAAGCCCAAAAGTATGCAATCTTTCAGATGGTATGTGAATTTAAAAATTTAAAAGAAAAGTATTACATTGCATACTTTAAAGCTGCATTTTTAATTAAAGTAAAGTGGTAGCAGAAAATATGAGATAGATTTTTTAGTTTTATTTTAACGGCTAAACTAAGCCAGCAAACAACACAAAAATATTCTTTTGGCTGATTGAACTTTTATTATGTTTACTTAATTTAATTAGAACTTGATTTCTTTTTAAGGCTGCTGGCCAAAATGCTATGCAGACACATAAAGTCAACTTGACCAAGTTAACACAATTTGCACATTTTACTTTCATTTTTGTGGCAGCTGCCCATGTGCAAAATATCAATTAACTGGCTTCACTTTTATGGGCAGGTGACATTTCTCCCAAAATAAAAATAAAATTAAAACTTGCAAAAACTTCAATCGAAGCAACAACGACGACAACAACTTTATGGCTGCCGCCAATCAACGAAGTTTAGTGAACTTTTCTCTCTATTTCTCACTCTCTCTCAGTCTTTCTCTCTCTTTCTCTTGCCTCTTTTCTCTGTTTGCCTTATTAAGAGCCCATAATTATGCGGGCTTGCTGTAGATTCATAATATACATATGTATGGACAATTACCTCCCCACCCCTTTAACACCCTATCTCCCTTTCCACCTCTCCCTCTCTCTCTTCCCTCCGCTGCACATTGGGCCAGAATCCCTTTTTTTTGGCATAAAGTCTAATTGTAAAGCTAAAGACTTGAAATTTTGCATGAACCTTACTTAGACAAATTTAGAATTTTGGATTTATTTTTTTTTTTGATTTGGACCACGCCTTCGTCTCCCCCTTCCCATTTGACTATGAGAAATATGTGTAATATACTTTTATAAAATCCAAAAGTGCTGTCAGCTTAATGTACAAGTAATCACATTTAATTACAATGAACACGCCCACTTTTGGGGCAACATCATCAACAGCAGCAGTTGTTGTTGTTGTTGCTGCTTTTTGACTCTTTTTGCGGCCACTTGGGTGAAATTTTTGAGGAAATCATGTCAAACAGATCTAACGATCTAAAATGGGCGAGAAATCGAAAGAGATGAGCAAGGAGAAAGAGGGAGAGGGGAGAGGGGAGAGGCCCACACAAAATGCTCACGAGGCAAATGAGTTTTGAATTGTTTTTGTTGTTTGTCGTTCGGCGAATTACACGCTACTTGAAGTTTTTGTTGTTGTTGTTGTCGTTGTCATTGTTGCCTACGTTTTTCGGCTTGCCTCGAGATGCAGATACAGATACAGATACAAATGTATCTTAAGACGCTGAAAGCACTTGACGCCTGCGCCCCAAATGCCTACAGTGGAGCAAGGTCAATAGAAAGGTGAAGAAATTGTAATTGCTTAACATTGTTGCTGTTGTTGTTGTTGCGGTGACACATTTTAAGACTTAAGACTCTAGTCAAATCTAAAAGCAACAAAAGTGCGTCACACTGTGCCTAAAATCAAAACTAAAGATCCATTTAATAGTTTTACTTTAGTTTCTATGCGTTGTCTTTTCAAATGAAATTCTCGTTTAAATTTAGTTGAATTTTATGCACTGTTGAGTCGCACAAAATTCATGCGCTGTTTGGCAAAGATCCCAAAAATTAGATTTTTGTGGCCCAAGTGCAATTAGTTGGGGCAGCTGTGGCAGATGCCGCATATACATATACATATATATAACTAGGGGAAGGTCATAACAGCGTCATCCGTCTAGATACATACAGTTTGTCAAGTAAATGCTTTGACAAAATACATAAAACTCATATATTTTATTTTGCAAAATTAATTTATATTTTTAAAATATCTTATCTTTTTTAAAATAATATCTTTCTTTATTTTATTTCACTTGATTCTGACTTTTAATTAAAGAAAAAATACATAAAATTCTTATATTAAATTTTGCAAAAGTATTTAATTTAATTTTTTTTTTTAAATACAGTCGAACTTCCCTAACTCGAATCACCATTATCCACAAAAAAAGTTCGAGTTAGGGAGACTTCGAGTTAGGGAAGAAGAATTGTATGAAATTTGCCTAGTATTGCCACTTGACTTTGTTCGAGTTAGAGAGACTTCGAGTTAGGGAAGTTCGAGTTAGGGAAGTTCGACTGTAATATCTTACTGTATTTTATTTCACTTGATTCTGACTTTTAATTAAAGAAATAAAAAAATTCATTGCATTCTTTTATTTCTAAAAATAAAGCTGCAAATATGTGAATTATTTGTAGTCCAAACAATTACTGGACCAACTGTTTATGTATCTCAAAAATGGAAGTCAAGCAAATCTTTAGCAGAAGATCGAGCAGGCGAATTTTTGTTGTTGTTGCTTGTAGTTGTTGCTGTTGTTTGCAGTTGTTGCTGTTGTTGTTGGTTGTTGTTAAATATAGACAGGCTCTGGTTGTGGCTAAGACCGAGACTGTTGCTGTGACTGTGGCAGCAGCAGCTGCCTGCCAACTTCCATTTAGGCATAATTTTCTTCTCTTTTTTTTCTAAACTTGCCTTGTGGGCAGCATCAACAACAACAACAAGAACAACATCGGCAGCCACAACAACAACAATTACCAAATGAAAAAGCGAAGAGAAATAAAAAAAGTGGGCAACTTAAGGCTGCCTTTGACTTTGCCTTTGCCTGGGCTGCATTTGGGTTGGGTTGGGCCCTCTTGGCTCTTGGCCAGTTCTGTTCGGGCTTCCACTTTATCTTCTGCTGCCCTCTCTCTTCTCTCTCCTCTCCCCTCATTGTCTGCTCTTCTAGGCTGCAATTGGGACCAGCTGTGGCTGCATTTGATCTCTGGCTTGATCTTGAACGTGCTCATCTGCCAGCCAACCTCATCTGCCCGCCCCCTTGACTCCTCTCTCCCTTGCCTCTACCCTTTCTCGCTCTCCCTTTGTCCACTGGCCAAAGTCAAAGCCCAACTTTGTTTTCGTCTCGCCTGTTGAATCGTTGCTCGTGCTGCTGCTGCTGTTGTAAATTGTTTTGTGAATTTGATATACTTGCAGCCTGTCTATGCACCCCCACCTCTACCACCCTACTCCCTCCCCCAACCCTCCACTTCTACCCCTTCTCCTTCTTCTACTTGTTGCCGCATCTTCTGTTGTGCACTTCATTATAGTTCGCGTATTGTTCGTTTGCGATGATAATGTTGTTGTTCTTGTTGTTGTTGCTGTTCTTGTTGTTGCTGTTTCTGCTCTTGTTGTTGCTTCTGCTGTACTTGTTCATTAGTCCATGCCACAGCAAGAAGAAGAAGATGAAGCTGCGGCCACATCGCAATGACAGTAGCCAGCTCCAATTATTGTTGCTGTTCATAAAAATAATAAAAAACAGAGTTCTAACTGCCGCCTTGGCAAAAAACTGTATGGTTCCTCTCCCTCCCCAATCCCCCCTCCCCTATACCCCCTTCCGCTGCTGCGTTTGTCGCGTGTATCTGCAAATGTATCTGTATCTGTATCTGTATCTGCTGCCTTGTATCTGTATCTTTACAAGCTGCAAATATGCCAACGGCTGCTGCCGCTGCTGCTGCTTATTGCTGATTATTTTTATTGCCTCCTCTACGCTATGATATGTGATTCATTATTTTCTTTTGAGCACTTCTTCTTCTTCTTCTTGGCTGTCAGTTGGTGGAACCGTGCGATAAGTTGGCCATTTATTTGTGTGTGTGTGTGTTTTTCTTGCCTTTAGTTTTCTTTATTTTATTTAACTTATTGAATTTTTAGACAATTGCATCATCAGCATTGCCTTTGTTTTCCTTTTGCATTTCTTCATTTTTAGTTCCTTTGCAGTCACTGTGCAAAGTGAATCATCATCAGTTTCCCCAATGATCATTCACTTCATCATCATCATTATCATTTACCCAAATCTTAACGCAGCAGCCCTTTGCTCTCGCTGTCTCACTCGCACTTGCTCTCGCGCTGTTTGCCTGTCTGCTTTCCATGACGATCTCGTTTATTACGTTCGCTTCAATTTAAGTTCCCTCCTTTCGCCGCGCAGTGCTGCCAGAGTCGCTTTTTTCCCGTCAAATCTGGCTGTTTTCAAAGGCCATTTGCTAGAAAAATTTGCAAACAGCGGCCGGCGGGAATTCTGACTTTTTTGTTTGTTGAAATGCTTTTTTTCAGATTTTTTTGTAAATGCCTAAATAAAGGGGAAATTTAAACCAAAAATAACAAAATTCGCTTCGTGAAATGGCAAAATAATGACAGCACTACAAAATTTTAGATTGGAGTCAATTCCTATAAGGATTCTGGGGGCAACAATACTTTTGCAGAGTTGGTTTTAGGATTATCATATCAGGAGAATGAGGACAACATCGATGAAATTATTCACATCTTATGAATAAAAGATCAGCTGCTGCTCAAATGGCTCACTTTATTTATAAACAACTGTTGTTGTGCGCTCACTCTACCCTTTTCGGGAAAAAAACAGAAATTAATGAATTGAAAAACTAGCTTTTTTTATGGCTTTTTTTAAATAAATGTTTCAGCTTTTTTGCATCGTTCTTCCCGTCAAAAACAGCTTTTTTTTCCAAACAAAAGTTGGCAACACTGTCGCCGCGACTCGTCATCGCCGCGCTCTCATCGCCGTCACTCTCCTTCTCGCTCTGTCGCTGTCGCTCTCAAGTCTACGCTTGGCTTCGGCATTTCACGTCTCAGTACGATTCGCGACTCCACAGCGAGCGCTTTGATTTTCGCTTCGGTTTTGATTTTTTGCAATTGCTTTTGTTTTTGTTATGCATTATTTGCTGCTGCCGGTATTCATTGACATTCAATTTGATAAGCCGCAAATCAAAATAGACGCGCGTGTCAATCGCGCTCTCGCTCTCTCTCTGCATTTTTGTGGCACGCTCAATTCGCTCCGATTGCATAAAAAGTAATGCGAAGTTGTTTCCTGACTTGGCAAATAAGTTGCATAAACTGTCAAATGCGGTGCAGCAGGAAGTGCAAAAAGTAACAGCTATAATTTAAATCAAATAATAAAAAAATTACATTTCTAACATTTGCATCTGCGAAAAGTGCAGTCGAAATGTAACAAGCTATTAAGTATTTTATTTATTGAAATAAAAATGTATTTCAAGGCTGGCTATTCCACTTACACTCACACACACACACACAGACTTATTTCTCTTATAAGAACTTTCTCATGTGGCGAATTCACGACTGACCGAAACTTGTGGCCATTACAAATCGTCGCCCCACATTAAATTGTTATAAATAAATCTAAATTCACTCAGCGTGAAATGTTCTCAAACCAAACATAAATATATTTATGTGTTTGACATGGAAAGATGACATTAAATGCCTGAGAAATGTCAACAATTATTAAGAAATTGGAGTACATTTGTTTTTATTGTGCGTGTTCTACATTGCATAGATATTCTATTTATAAACATACTCAAAAGATGAGTGTGTCAGAATATTCTGACAAGATATATTTGCATTGGAACTAAACGAGAGAAAGGAAGCTTGCATTCAAATTAGAATTTGCTATACGCATACTGCGTTGCGTCTCTTTTCCTCCCGCACAGCGGCTTATCAAAGTGCCAATAAGGGAAACATGCCCAGTTGACCTCAGGCAGCGACTACTTGCACAAAAACTACAGCAACAATGGAGTGAGCAGAATTCTGCGCAAGTGCAGCCGACGTTGTAGTTGTTGTCTCTGCAAACTGAACGAACGAGCGCATCACAAAGCACACAAGATTCCACGAGAGCGGGAGAGCGCACAAATGGACACAGAGAGAGCAGCAGCAGCAGTGAATCAAAAGAGAGAGAGCGCCATCGTAGGCTGACTAAAGCTGCGCGCGTCGTCGGTTAGTTAAGTTTAAGACGAGCAGCCGAAGAGAACGACCGCTGGGTGCGTCGGAATTTAAAACGCGCCTGAAATACAAAACACAAAAAAAAAACGGAAAAACAGAAAGAGAATCAAAACAAAAACAAACGATTAAAGAATTGTAAAATAAATAAAAAACGCAGCTACCTTGTGGGGATATCAGATGACAGACAAAGATAAAAATACGCAAGCCGTTGGAATATGTTTTGCTGAATATAAATGTTAAAACAAGCTGTGCGGCAGATTGCAAAACCAAAACCAAACTGACAGCACTTAACGAAAGGTGTGTGCGAGTGTGCGTGTGTGTGTGTGTGTGTGAGTCTGCGAGTGAGCGAGAGCGAGAAAGGACATGCCTTGTCTTGTAACAGATAAAATATTGCAAAATTGCAATATAAAAAAATGCAAGTAATTTTGCAATATTTTGCTGTTAGAAAATTGAAATGATAGAAAAATAGAATATTACTTAACGATACCTTTATTTTCAAATCCTTTGCACAGTGTGTCGTGATGTCATGGTAATTGTGTCGCTTATCAAAGACTGAAAAACGATAACAAAGAATAGAGAAAATAATAAAAATAATAATAAAACAGCGGAAAACGTCAATAAATACTTGCAAAAATCGAAAGTTGAATTGCGAATCGTGATAAGAAGCCAGAAGAAGAAGAAGATGGAGTTTGACTATGAAGTGTATCTGGAAACAGCCTGGGAATGGATAAATTATCTCTCCTACTTGGCTGTTATCTACGTCCTTGTCACACTCCTGCCCAAGTCCCTGCGGCGGATGAAGCGCTTTGCGGATGCGGATTACGAGGCGAATCGTCATCGATTTCATCGCTGCTATGGCGCCGACTTGTGCTGCCACGCCCACAACCAGGAGGCGCCTGTTGTGGTCAAGCAGAAGCAGAGGAAACCCGTTACCCGCGTCTATCCCAAGCGCAAAGAGGAAGCGCCAACTGTGGCCACTGTGCCACAGGTGGCGCCACCTGTCAAACGCAGCAATGTGACCAAAATTGCGCGAATGTTCGAGACGGGAGCTCCGAGGACGCGACAGGTGAGCCGCGTGCTGCCCGAGATCCGGATGTTCGGCTGCGGCAGCGAGGAGTCCAACGAGGAGGAGGCGACGCCGTGTGCCTCGCGCAAGGGCAGCATTGCCGCCCAGCTGCAGCTCTCGGCGCAGCTGCAGCACATCGAGCAGGCCATGCAACTGTGGCAGGAGCTCGAGGAGGAGCAGCAACAACAACAACAGCAGCAGCAGCAGAAATCCTCCAAGTTGTGTGACTGGGAACCGATGGCGGTGCCGCCTCTGCCCGCTGTGAGACGCACGCGCGGCACCTCGGCCACGCCCTCGACCGCCTCGCCGCTGTCCAGTTCGCCGGAGTTGCCCGCTTCGCCTGTGCTTCTAAGGCAACCGCCCGCCCTGTGCCTCAAGTCCAGCATGGAGGACATCTTCCAGGCGATCGCCCGGAGTGCCGAGGAGGAGACCCAGCTGGACAACAGTGGCAACAGTCTGCAGTCGTCCATTTCGGTCACCTGCATCGACGACATCCTGTCGGAGCGGCGATTCTCGAGGCCACTGTCCGCGTACTCCATCACGGATCTGCTCAACGAGGAGCAGGAGTCGATGATCTATGTGAATGAGACGACGCTGCAGCCGCAGCTGGCCAACAGTTGAGGGGGGAGATCAGTCAGGAGTGGATCAATCAGGAGTGGATCAATCAGGAGTGGATCAGAGGAAGAGATCAATCAGGAGTGGATCAATCAGTCAGTCAGTCAGTTAGTCCCCTGTTCAGTTGGTCAACTCAATTCAGACCAAGTTCACTTCAGTTAGTCGTGCCATCGAAAGACTTCCTGCCCCAACCCAACCCCCTCTATCACCCCCTCTCTATCAACCCCTCCTCTCTTTCTGTCTCTCTCGTATCTCAATCCGTCATTCGCCTTTGTTTGAAATGACTCAGAGAGCACTCGCAATGCGAATGAACGAATGCAATCAATGCACTCACATTTTATGTTGTTTTGTTATATATTTATGTACGTGCCACGCCCCCTGGCCCACTTCCCCCACCCCAATCACCAACAACAGTTGTTTTTTGTTGTTGTTTAACAACTTTTATTTGCCCATTTGCATTTTGTTTGTTTAATTGATGAAAACTTAAACAAATTTGAAATCGCATTAAAAATAAAAACAGTAAATAAAATGTATATTTTATTTTTATTGTTGTACTTATGCTTAATTAATTACATAATAATATTAATAATAATATTGTAATGCAATGCCAAAACAAAAGTATATCAACTAAAATCTCAAGTGCAGTCACGAGAATTGTAAATACGAAAAACAAAAAACAAAAACACAAAAAGTGAATAATATTATATTAAAATATACACAAAACAATGTAAGACGATTTCACTATGAATTTCTAGTATTATTTAGTTAAACTGCAAACTGTAATCTGAAATAAATATACAACTATAATATAACATAAAACCAAACTACACTTGAATAAAAATTCTTTCAGCCTGAGAAATTATTTTAAGTCTAAAATTTATAGTTTTTGTCAGCTGTCACAGAAAAGTGCAATAATAAATTGATTGTGGGGTTAATTATAAATATATGACGATATTTGCCACGTTTTGTGCATATTCAGTTGTGCTAAAAATTGGTTAAACAATTTATTAATTTAAATTTTAAGGTGTTATGAATTTTAAATGCACTTTGTAACTATCAACTAAATGAACTCGACTTTCAAAATGGAGTAATCTTAATGAAACTTGGTACAGTTGCTGCTTTTTATTATAGCTCTAACATAGGTTTAAAGCAAACTGATCGGATTACTATATCCTATAGTTATCATGGAAGTTATGGATAGGGAAAAAAGGTTTGAGCTGAGAATTATTTTATTATTTGTTTGCCTAAGTCATGAAAATGCTGTGCGATTGATTTTAACTCTGTTTTATGTAAGTAAAATATCTGAAAAATATAGCTTATTATTCAGATCTGAATTTATATTTAAAATAATCGAATCTTTTACTCAGAATTTAAATAAAATTCAAACAACTAAAATTGTTTTCCATTTAAAAAGCTTCTAGTTAGTAGTTTACAACTATTTAGGGTATTCCACAGTCGTATATCCCTCTCATGTAGCCGAGGCATGTCTGCAAAACAAATTGACGCAAATCAAAGTTTTTTTTTCATATTCGCTGTTTATTCATTAATTATAAACTGTGTGAGATTATAAAACTGAAATGTATAAAAGTTATTATTGTTGTTATAAATCTTTTAAGTTATTAAATTGATTTTTTGAGTGATGAAACGGACAAAGTGAAAGGTTGTAGTTTGTGCCAATCAATAGATTGATCAATATTGACCTGTAAATAAGATTAAAAAATGCTTTTTATAGTGTATATAGTTTTATATAGTAAAAAGCGATACTCGAGTGCAAAATGCCAATGAACTTTGACCAGTTGCAAAGTGGCAACAATAAGAACAACAACAACAACAGCTGCGCGCTTATCAATGCTGCCTCTTTTAGTTGCACAATCAACTGAATTAATTCATAAAGTGAATACACTCAGAGATACTAGTTGACTCTGACTGGATGGACTTGGGTTTGTTTACAATAAGTAAATGAATGCGAAGGGAAATGGAAACTTTTCAATTCAGTTTTGATTGTTTTCTATAGATATAGATATATAGATATAGATCTATCTATAACTAAAACTGCACTTGAACTTGCCCCATATGGAACTATTGCCAAATTGAAGCGAACCATCAAAATATTCAAATTAAACAAATTTATAAAATTTAAAAAAATTCAATCAAATAATAAAATCAATGAAATATGCTAATTTTGGCATTTTCGATGGATTTTCGCATGCAAAATAGACAAATCAAGAGGAGAAGTGTTTTTGTTGTCGTTGTTAGCAGCTGCCTCAACAACAAATTTAACATTTTTTCGATTGTCTTTTTAGGTAGCTTTTACCCAGTTTTTTTTTAATGTTGTTGTTTATCAAATAAAATGTTGATGATTCATTGACGCGACGCTGCTCAATGAAGTGTGGACAGTAAAGAGAGGGAAAGGGAGGGGAGAAGGGTAAGGGGGAGGGGAACAGTTCCATTATGATGACACACTCGAACCTACAATCAAATTCAGGAGAATTTCGAAGCTTTGATATCGACGTGAAAGAGTCGCCAAGGTCGTGAATGCGAGTGTGAATCGTATTCGAGTACTCACTGCTATTATTCGAATGAGTGGAGTTGTGTTGAGTTAAATGTGAGTTGAGTGCAGTTGGTTTTTATAATATACTTAACTATAACTATACATAAGTGCAAAAGCTGCGCCAATAATTGCCAATCAACTGTGCAACAAATCAACAAACTGATAAAAAGAAAACTCAATTAAACCAAATACTTATTTATTATGCAATAACAATATGTACAGCAGTAGAGGTGAAATGGAAGAGGAGTGATAGAGAGAGAGAGAGAGAGAGTAGAGAGAGTATCATTTTGTATAGTAAGTACCATCAAAGATATCAATGTGTATTAAGAGTGTCCGTTTTATTTGATAAACTGACATAGATAAGTATACCAAGAATACAGTGAAAACTCGCTAAAATAAACAAGTTGCACAAATCTATAATTTAATGACAGTCAAACATCGCTATAATAAATACTTTTAGAGCTTTTACAAACTGAATTTCAACTTTTTTTCTTTTTATGCTGACAAAATGTTTGAAATAAGTATTTAAATGATTTATATTAATTACTATAACTTCACAACAACTTAAACGTGAATTTCTATATACAGTCGAACTTCCCTAACTCGAACTTCCCTAACTCGAAGTTTCTCTAACTCGAACAAAATCGAGTGGCAATAGCGTTTACTAGGCAAATTCCATACAATTCTACTTCCCTAACTCGAACTTCCCTAACTCGAAGTTCTCCCTAACTCAAACAAAAATATTGGCCCGTACTTCTGTAAGTCGAATTTTTCGGGAAAATCTCCAATAAAGTTTGAATTTTTTTTTCTTTTCTGCTTTATGCTTTTGTTAACGGATTGTTTGGATTGATGTACATTAACATATGGTGATGTAATATGATAAAATATTGCATCAACAATTTTTTAGGCTTGTGAAATTGCTATAGGAAAGATGTTCGAAATGTACTTCTTTGTCACCGCACCAGCTCAAAAATATTTATCATTGCACCAGCACGTGTATTCAAATTTTTATCTCTTTAAGAAATTTTTAAACTTATTTGTTAAGAAATTGAAAAGTAAATTATATTAAAAAATGGAAAAATTATGTCATTTGATTCGGGAACGTCTTCTGGATACAGCAAAAGAACGATAAAACCTATTTTTGAGAATATCGACAGGTCTTGAACAAACTGGAATTTTTGTTGTTGAAAATAACAAGAAAAGTTTGCAATTTAAAATGTATTTATGAATGAATGAAATTGTAGTTTCATTTAAAAAACTAAAAAAAAAAATTCCCTAATCTCGAAGTCTCCCTAACTCGAACTTTTTTTGTGGATAATGGTGATTCGAGTTAGGGAAGTTCGACTGTATTTAAACTTTAAAACTGAGCAAAAATAAAATCATTTTAAGAGATTTAAATTTACAAATTCCTAAATTATTAAAA
>JBAMBJ010003276.1:0-11452 GCA_037043495.1 Drosophila recens | reverse complement strand
TCAAATATTCACACATTTAGATTTTTATTTTTAATTTTAATTAAATATTTATTAAGAACAAAATAACAGATTGACTGTCAATATTGTCAGCTTCTTGATGTTTTGTGCAAGCTCGTGACACGAGGAGAAACGTGCCTATCACGCTTCCAACTCTAGCTCAGACATGTTAAACGGAGTGGAGTGCCTGTGTGGATGAGCAATCGCACATTGGAATTTGGGTCATCGATGGTCGTCGCCAAGCAAAGCAAAGTAAAATAAATGAAAATTTATATAAATTGTCTCTAGCCTGCGCCTAGCGACGATTAAGCTTCAATGGTCATGGGATCGGATTGGATTGGAGTGTGGGCAGCTCCAAGTAGGTTTCTGACTGCGACTTCAGTTGGCAATCTAAATGCGTACGAATATACACTCATATAAATATTTATATACGAGCGTGTATTTTTATTGGCTGGGACACACCTCTTAGTTGAGTGCATTTGACCTTTGGGAGAATTCATAACTAACTTCTGGCCAAATTGTGCAGAAATTTGTGCTGCAGCCCACGCGAGAATACAAAGATTTTGTCAGCTTGATTAGCTATGGAAATTCGGCGCCAGTTATAAGAATACATTCATATATAAAAAATTAACTACAATATGATTTTTTTTAACAATTTAACAACTAAGTAATAAGCAGCACACCCACGGCTCTACCAATTATTTGTATATTTTTTTCGTAGATTTGTTTCTGTTTCTTTTTGGATTTTGTAGACACACGTATGCTGTCATATTTCCATTGCCATCAACGATCATTGAGGCACAGCTCCGTCTCCGTCTCCAGCTCCAGCTCCATCTCCATTCATTGGCAAAAGCTTATTTCTATTTTTCTGTTATGGCAAATACGAAAACCAGTTTGGAGTGACTCTTTGAGCATTGGCAACTCTAATCATAAGCCAAAGCCAGGCGTGGGCTGTTCTAATGCTAGTCCGTGGCCATCTGTAGCTTTGACCAGAAAGTCGATTGTCGTTTGCTGCCAGCAGCATTGATTGTTGGATTGTTGCTGTTGTTGTTGGTGTAACCTAAGACCTGAAATTATGTTGAAAGTAACCCAATTCGGCAAATAGAACAAGGGAACATCTATAATATTTGTTTAGCGGCAACGGCGGCTTTGCATAATTTACTTACTACACATGTATTTATCTAAATAGAAAACAATAAATTTGATTTGAAATTCGTTAAGTCTTGCTGAAGTCTTCTTTAGTATTGTTTTGGCATTTTGGGTTGGGCCGTCACGCTACACATACCTACAGAATACAGCTTGAGGAGATGCGGGAACTGTGATGGGTCTTTCATTTGCGTACCAAGATGAAATTTGAGCATACTTTGAAACGCGTAAATCAAATGCCGCTTACAAGTGCCTCGAATTTGGATCCGAGATGGGAGTGTGTCGCTCTGTAGGTGAGAGTGTGTGTGTGTGGCTTTATTTTTATTGTAATCAAATTTGAAATTAATTTTTTTTCGAGCTATGCCATAAATAAACATAATAACAATAATAACACTAGGCCTGACCGCATTTGAAAGGCAGCCGAGGAGACAACAAGTCCAAAACAAAAATATGTCTTGTCATTTGGCTTATGGCAGCTGATTAATCTTAGCATCTCCGCAACGGACGCCGCCTGTCGCGCCTCAAATGGAATGTCGCTCAACTGGTTCGATTCGGTTCGAAAAAGAAAAGGAAAAGGCCCAGAGGCCCACAGTTGAGTTTCGATTGAGAGAGTGAGTGAGAGAGATATCTTTTTTTTTTTGGTATTTGTTTGCCATAATTAACAATACTTAGACAATAAATAATTAATAACAAATATCAGCTGCGTGTTCACCAAAAGTGTCAAATGGCTCATTGGGCAACACAGCATGCAATTTGCATAAATTTACATCTCGACTTTATTTGACAGTTACAAAAATTCCCCAAATAACCAAATATATTAAAGTGATTCAGCATTCCACTTTCAGCTCTTTTAACTACTTTCGAGTCTGTCAATTCTTTAATCTTAACACTCTGCTTTTATTAGAAAATCCCAAAATATTCGATTACTTAAATCACATTTTACTAAGACATTATGGCCATAATTCTGAATGAATAATAAGCCAAAAACTTAATTATTTGAATTAATAAAATATATATGTAATAAAAAAAAAAAAATAATAATAAAATTAGTAAAATATATATATAATATAAAAAAAATAAAAATAATAAAATATTAATATTAATAAAATTTTGATTAATATATGGAAAGATAAATATAAAATCCAAAAATATTCTCTAGCTTAAATCACATTTTACATATGTAGACATTATTGCCATAATTCTGAATGATTAAAAAGCCAAAAATTTAATTATTTGAATTAATAAAATATTGTTTAGCCCTAACATTAATATCTTTTAATCAACATATAGCGAGAAAAAATATAAATATAGTATAATTTTGATCAGTTGGCTCAGATGAAAAGATTAAAGGTGGTCACATTTCTGTCTGTCATTGTTTTCTTTTAAGTTTTTTCTCAATGTTTTTTTTTTTAATTTTATTGGAAGTACCTCAAGCTATATCATCTTCAATACAAAATTAGTTCACAATATGCCCCGAGGTTGCCTTAGTTTAAAGTCGACGAAGCCTCTTCAGATGGGCAAGTCAATATCCATTCAATTAAGCTGCATATTTTCCAGCAAAGCCAAAAGGCCACCACTTGTGTTGGCTATTGAAAACTGGTACTTGTCTATGGTCAAGCTGTTCCCAGGCCAAGCCTCTCAGCGGGCCGAACAAGCATTGAGCATATAAAATATGACAACAACAAGTACTAATTATTTAATACGCTTAATGAGAAAATGTCACCACGGTGGTGGTCACAGTGCAGCCACCAGAGTGATTCACATTTATGCTGACACCATTGCACAGTGGGTCGATAGGGAAGTTAATCAATAAAACAATTATGCTGTTGAACTTGCAAAAAGCTTAAATATATTTTCTGTTAATTTAAAATTCTAGTTTACTTTAATATTACTTACAATTAAATTACAAATTCTGGTGATTATAGAATTTGAAAATTCTAGAAAAAATATTTTTAATGACGTCGCGTTCGACAAAGAGAATTTTATTGAGATAAGGGAAAGATACGAATATAACTTTATTGAAAATAAAACAAAGAATACCAAGAAAGCTCCTTAAAGGTTTTCCAAGGCAGAGCAATATTTGAAATTCAGGAATTTACTGAAAATTTCCGAACTTTCCAAAATTTAACTTAAATAAATATTTTATAATACTTTTATTGGAAGCTAGGGAAATATTTTTAGCACAATTTAAAATGTATTTTGGGAATACACAGAACAAGCCACCTCCCCTAAAAGCATTTTTTTTATAATTTTGAAAACTACAAAAATCATATAAAATCTGAAGAGAAATGGGACTCAAATAATATTTTATTTTAGCCGTTATATCTACTTTAACTCAAATTTGCTAATCGAATTCGCTCCACCCTAATAAAATAGTTTATGGTGATCCCAAGGATGATATTTCTATTCGAGGTAAAAGGGAAGGTTTTGGGGTGGACGGAGTCTTCGAAAACTCGACATCACGTGCAGCGCATGCCTTTGTGGATGGACAGAATAATGCTTAGGTAAATCAAAGAAATGACGAAATAGCTGGTAATCCGCAACAAGCAGATAAACAGGTAAGCTCCTATCCCTACGTTGAAACAGATAAACAGATATCAAAGAAGCAAACAGACGCCAGAACGGATATACATAGTTCCCGGGCAGCAGCGAATTCGATATTCACAGGCATAGAAATCTAATGATAAAAGGCCTGAAAATAGCTATCTTCTGCTCACTGAACCAAGTGACTTTACTCACATTAGGAATATCCATCTTATAGATTCGCCGTGAACGACGTGATGCTATATTTAAACAAAATAAAAGTACACTTATCAATAAAAATGGCAACGGATTCTTCATTGATAGAAACGTCAACCTCGTAGTAACTTGGCCAAATGGTACAATATTTAAGGTAAATTGCATTTTTTTGATAGGGGACTTAAACTTGAATAACTTGAATATTCACAAGTATTCAAATTAAATTAGCTCCAACTGGAGCCATTCGATGATAAATATTATAATAAGACCAACTCCCATGCTATACACATGTAAGAAAGCCAAGAAAAAATTGGATAAGACTTGATTCAATATTACTAGTACTCAAAAATTCTGATGAAATTAAATATTAAAATTCATAAAATAAATATTTTCAGTGATTTGTGTCGCGATCAATGGAAAATCACTTTAAGCAATGCTATAATAGAAAATTTAGATACGATTTGTAATCACTTGATCCCTTAAATAAAACATATTTTTGTTTAATCGATAACAAATTTTAACAAATTGACTGTAGAAATTGTTAATTTGATAATTTATGAATGTAAATATCTGAATAAGTGAATTGCTTATTGTACATGTATTTATTTATGATTTCAATAATTTTCACACACCGTTTTTACCACTGTGCGGAGTGCAAAACTAATAACTGCTGTGCTTGTTGTTTGTGTGGCGTTCGATGTCTGCACATGGCTGAAATCTAACGCTAACACAGAAATTACTTGGCGCCACAAAACTACAACAACAACAACAGCAACAACATGCATACATACATACAAACATATGTATGTATATTTATGTATGACTATGGAGCCGGACAACGTGCACCTTTTGGCCTCTATGGCACGGCACGCTGAGCGCCTGGCCCCAGTCTGGCCCGACAATCAACTAAGTATGTATGTATGTGTGTGTGTGTGTGTGTGAGTGTTTATTTGAGTACATATGTGTTGGTGTGTGTGTAGCTACCGTGTTGCAATTTGCGCTCCGTGGGCTGGCTTTTTGCATAGTGTCAATTTTGATTTAGCAAAATGTTGCAGTTGCCGCTTTGCGGCTGCGAATACGAGTGCGAGTATATCGTGCTGTCAGCGCCCCGCCCGAGATATTCCCAGGCAAATATTTCGACTCCTACACATACAAGCATACAGTTATACAAATAAGAGTACACAACACACACACACACACAGCTGCAATGGACATAAAGTGGGTGGCGCTGACAAGTTTTTTGAAA
Source organism: Drosophila recens (assembly GCA_037043495.1). Taxonomy (NCBI): domain Eukaryota; kingdom Metazoa; phylum Arthropoda; class Insecta; order Diptera; family Drosophilidae; genus Drosophila; species Drosophila recens. Next base: position 6,324 of record JBAMBJ010003276.1, on the reverse strand, counting down.
AACAAGAAATATTTCTTGCAACCCAACAAAAAGTGGGTGCAGCTGCTGAGCTGCTGCATCAAAGCTATTATATTTTTATTTTCTTTTCAAGCTTAAGTACTAAACAATTTAAGTTGACATGAAAAGATATTTGTTTTATTATAATGTATTTATAACTAAAATAATGACCTCCAGTTGAGTCCAGTACACAATATATATTTGCTCATATTTGTTTTATTATAAGTTTTTATTTCAAAAAGTCATTAACTTGCTTTAAGAACATGCTCTTTTGCAAATTTGCATTGTTTCAAAATTATTTTTATTTCCTCGACAGCCACCGTATTTAAATTCCTCACATCTTCTTGACTCTTTGTTGTAATACCAACGAGGGAAATACCCCTTACAAGGACCTCTAACTTGGGGCAGCAAGCAAATGCTGTCCACTAGATGAAATTTAAATAAATAAAATAATATTTCTTTTAACTATATTCCATTGTCACTTACAGGCATTGCTCTGGTACATTGAGAGCAAAATTGCGATTAAAATCCAGCTTATTGTCTTGAACAACATGACTCTTCAACGAAACTATGTACTACTGATAGTAAGCTACCGCTGACAGCTTATATGTACTATATGTATTAATTTCATAAGTCAGAATTAGTTCAACTTTTTGAAAGTGTAAAAATAGAGCCGACTATAAATTTATTGAAATAAATAATGGGATTTCACTCCAATTATAACGAAATTACTTTGTTTTGAATTCCTTTAATATTTTTCTTTGTTCTCATTTTGTATTATTATTATTAAAAAGATTATATACTATACAAGATGAATTCTGTTGTATGCACAACACAATAAAATTTTCATTGCGCCCATAGAGTGAAAATAAAGCTCGTTTTTGGAAATTCCCTGTAGCTCCACCAAATTAAAACACGTACACATATTATATGTACATGGCATTCAAATACTATACGATTTCATATATTATTATAAGGCTTCGCTTGTGTTCGCATTTAGGTTTTCGGTTATCGGTTATGCAAAATGTTTGTTAATCGGTTACGAACGGTTAACGGTTTTTTTAAGATTCGGTTTCGAATATCGGTGTGATTTCGGCTTATAAAAACATATTGAAAATGTTAAAGATATGTAAATTTAAAAACAAATAAACAAAAATTTCATAAGTTAAGATCTTATTATTGATATACAGTCGAACTTCCCTAACTCGAAGTCTCCCTAACTCGAACTTTTTTCTTGGATAATGGTGATTCGAGTTAGGGATGTTCGACTGTATATTATTGAGATAAATTAAATTGGAACAAAATTAAAATTTAGTTTTAAAAATGGATGATGATAGATTAAAGCCATAATTCAATTCTGTGCTTGACCTAACCGAAATTAACTGTTATGCATGAATAGGTTACTAAACGTTTATTTCGGCTTGAACAATTTCGACTTTTCTTTTTTGGTATGATAAAAAAGTTTTGTTTCGGTTACGGTTACGGTTTCAGTTACCGTTTCCAATTTCAATCGGTTATTACCGGTTAACGGTTACGGTTATAGTTATGGGTTTAATTCCTGATTTAAATACATGTGTTATCTTGCATTGATATACATTTTTGTTCAATATAATTCTTTGTTTTTATGATGTATTATTACACGACGTTCGAAAGCAATTATTTATTAAAAGACATTGTATTTACTATACACAATGAATTCTTTTGTACGTACAATACAATAAAAGTAGATAAGTAGTGTGAAAACAAAGGTCGTTCTTGCAAATAGAGTCCCATTAAAACACAGACACATACAAGGCAAGTATAAGCACTTTGAAGCATTTATCCTTCTTAAAACATGTGTATGCTCCAAATGCAATTTATTTATACTTCATTTATTTAAATACATGCGATGTCTTACATTAAGAACAGGCCTTTTGGCAACTACGTAATGTAAGGAAATTATTGCTGTTTCCATGGCAGCCACCGTATTCGAATTGCTCGCAACTTTTAGTTTGCTTGTTGTAATACCAACGAGTTATCCTTGCTCTGCAAGGACCCACAAGTCTGGGCTGTGAGCAAGCGGCGCCCACTAGATGGATAGATAATTAAAATATAATTAAAATTGTTATATAATATCAAATGCTCTTACAAGCATTGCCCTGCTGCACCAAGAAAAGCAACACGATTAGCAACAAACTTGTCGTCTTTAGCAACATGACTCTTTATCAGAATTTCAGTGTAATGATTTTACTGCTTAACGGCTTATATATAGCAATTCGGAGCTCTTTAATTAAACAGGTTATCTTTTGTATGTAGAAGAGAAGCCTTATACTTAAATAAATAAATCTGTTTTGATTCAATTATTGCACTTACGAACTTCTTTTATTTTAATTCGTTTTTATGACATCGCATTGAGTTAAAGTACACTTGTTTTTGCTACATTATACGAATTAATCGCAATTATTATTATCATTACAATTAAAGTTAAATTTAAATTGGCTTATAAGTGTAATATTGATAACAATCAATTGAAGAGTAATTGCTTTATTTAAACAGCAATCACTTGTGTTTATCATCCACAAATATTTATTTTTATTTAAAAACGAATACATAATTGAACAGAGTTTTAGAATTAAACTTCTCTGGCTCTACTTCAATCGGAATAAAAATATGCTTTAGTGCTGCACTTTTGACTTATTGATTTTACCATTATTCGTATATAATGGACATCAGGGAATCTTTGCACTGTTTAATTCTTCACAATAAAAATACAAAAAAATACAAGGCAGTCATCTTTTGTTTTGAAGTTATTTGCATTGCCTTGACAGCCGCCGTAATTGAAAGGCTTACATAATTTGGTTGCTTTATTGTAAAACCAACGCTCAATTCTTGCTTTACAGGGTCCCACATCGCTCGGCAGTAAGAAAATAGGATTCACTAAGTTAAATATCAGTATGATATATGTGTCATTATATAGTAGATATTTTGTTAAATTCACTCACAAGCATTGCTCTGATGCACAAAGAGAACTAACACGATTATCAACAAGCTTATCGTCTTCAACAACATGACAGAAGCACAAATTAAACAGTCTCATCTTACACGAAGCTTATATAGAATATAAAAATAGCCTAAAATGTATTCATATTAAAGTAAATAAAGCTGTTTTCGTTTTCTCAACTGAAAAGTAATCAAATTAAGCATATAAGATAAACATATAAAAATATTCTTGGGTTGCTTATTTTTTTTATAAAAAGAACTTCAAGTGTGGATTCATTCAGAAACGAATCTTTGCATTTTGGTTGGAACATATTTATCAAACATATTCCTAAATATTGGGATTTCCAGTCGTGAATATTAGTGTTAAGTTTCTTAACTGTTTATTTTGGATGTCTCTCAAGATACTTTATGTAAATGCGAATAAAAGAACTGAATGTTGTCGAGACGCTGACACACTTAACGACTAAAATGAGTGCGAAATCAGTTCGAAAGGGAGTTTGGAATGTGTGAAATGAACTTATGAAATATGCATGGGCATGTTCTCTGATTTATAGGCATTGGAACGGTTAACTTATGAATGGCTCATTATGGGACAGTTTGCGGAATTAATAAACAATAATAATATGGAAAACATGTTCGAAAGTGACTCAGAAATTTTTAAGTGTATGTTATGAGCATATATAATAATAACATTTAATTAAGCTCATGTTTATTTTATAATTTAACATATAATGTGGTTTAATATACGCAATTTTTGTCAACCAATATTTTTTTATCCATGCAGTCCAATATAATTGAAATTCCACACAAATAACAAATGCCCTAGATTTGACCAAAAATTGTGAACATTTCTTTAATGATTCGGTAAGATTCATTAGCTTTACTTAAATTTCACTTTGTGCCGCCAAATTCATTAAAAAACGGCAAAAATTTTTAGCCAAAGTAATTAAAGCGAAGCTTATATAATGAACCATGGAGACGAGGCGAATGCCCTTTGCAACTATAGCCTTCCTTTGGTTCCCCATATGCGAGACCAATGGATGAAAATTACCTGTCATTAATCAATGGGAAATAGTTAAGGTTCTTTTGCTCTCTCTTTCTTCCGAGGTGTTGTATTGATTGTTGTTGTTTCTGGGAGGAAGAATTCAAATTTCAAAGCAAAGCCAAAGTTAAAGTTGAAGAAGACGAACCAGTTCGTTGCTTAAGTCTTTTGTTTTATGACCCACATTTTCAATGCGGCGACAAGCGCTACAGTCAACTGTGCATAAACGCCACTTAACCTAAAATGTAATGTCCAACAAAATAAAATAAATCACAACAAGCCCAAAGAAACAAAAAAAAAACATCCAACTTACTGCAAATTACATGCTGTGCGATAGCAACAAACAGCAAAACAACAACGAGAGCGAAAACAACAACAATCGCAAACGTGAATGATGGCGCATCTAATTCAAGACAAGACAGCGCTGAAATCCAGGCCAAACTTAATCCAATAAAAATGTCGACTAAATGCAAACGCGACAAATGCTTGACGAACGACAGCGCTAATTTATTTAAAAGATTTAACCGACTTTTGTCCAACATGCGATGAGGTTGGACAAAGACAACGTATCAGAGCAGCTTGGCAGCTAAATTTTAATTAAGACAAAATATTTGAAATTCTGACTATGACGACGACGACGACGACGACAACGAGCTGCAGCAACAAGTCAACAATTTGCCGTGCGCAATTTTTCAAATTACATTTCATTAAAGCGGGGCAGAAAAAGAAAGAAAGAAAGAAAGAAAGAAAGATGCCTGCCTGCCAGCTAGTTGAGTTGCCAGCCTGATGAGCAAGTGAAGAGAAAACTCAGAAAAAAACGAATGTAAAGCACCGTTTTGTCTGATTTCTGTTACACACACTTACACACACAGCAAAGACAACAACAGGTTATCTGTATCTTTGTATCTGCTGCTGGCATTGCCCGCATATATGAACGCCCGCATAGGGTGACGTTTCTAGCTTTTTAGGTTAGAACGCAAGTCTTTCTTCTAATATGCCACACATAAATTGTACAACAAATTAAATTTTAAAAGTTCAGTCCGAAGTTGCCCTGCAATTGCTGAGCAAGAACAAGAACAGCCTCCAATAAATAGCAATAACAACAACGACAACAACTATGTCAGCCACTTGGCAACATTGCCAACTAGCAGCGACAACATTCCAGCTACCTTCAACTGCCCACTTCCCTCCATTCCTCCTCGCCTATTCCGGTAGTCATCAAGCCCGTAACTAGCTGCAGCTACAAGTTGCCGTTTCTAATACAAAACTGTCGCTTGTGGCCGTGAGAGCTGCAAAATTGCACTGCAACTCTCTGTGACCGTGTCTGTATTTGTGTCTGTCTCTGTCTCTGTATTTGTATCTGTATCTGTGTTTGTCTCTGTTTCAGTCTCTAACTCGGACTGTGGCACAATCTCCGACCAATGCAGACAGTAACGACAACAACAACAACAACAAATAAATAAATAATAATAAAAAATCCATTGCAATGCATTTTAGTATTGCTTATTGCGCCGTTGCAAACGCTATGAATTCATATATAAGTATAAGAAAAGCCATACAACAAAAATTGTAGACAAGAGAGACAAAAATTCCATAGATTAGGCACAACGAAGTCTATATTACTCTGTAAGTTCAATGGTCTATAGGGACAAATCAGTTTTTTTTGTTTATTATAATTCATCACTTGATAAAGTTAACTAACTAAACAGAGAAGAAAAAAATCCAATATTTCGTACTCAAAACGACACATTTAAAGTTCGATTTCTCACTAAGATAGAAATTACTTTTATTTTAAGCACAAAAACTAGCAATTAAATTATTTTTAATCTTAAAATTATTTTAAAAAGTACGTGATTTAAATACAATTCAATCCGGATTCAATTTCCATTTAATTCTGGGACTGATTACAAAGACATATGAACATGGTACTTGATTTAAGCATACTGCAGGCTTAAATCAAAATTGTGTAAGCTTGATTTGAACGCATAAAATGTTCTTAAAATAAATATTATGCTTATTAAGCAACACCTTAGATACCTAATAAAATAATCTAAATCCTCAGCATGGGTGTTTAAAAGTTTTCCGTTATTGTGAAAGTAAGTGAAGACTAGCTACAGAAATTATCCTGTTAAATAAAGTCTTAATTTCTAAGTGCCCGTCAAGCTAAACCTCATAGCAGACAAGCCAGAGCCACTTGAGAATTCTAAGCCAGCGAAAGTAAAAAAGATATAAGTATTAACGAACTTGATTTGAGATTGTATGAACTTGATCTGAGCCACGAATTTATGTTAAGAATTTTGCTACTC
>JBAMBJ010003273.1:0-21850 GCA_037043495.1 Drosophila recens | reverse complement strand
GAAAAGTTAACATACATTACTCATTCAATTGCGAATTTAAAACATACTTTAAAAATCGATTTAATATTTTACTACTTCATTATTTTTTGACAAAATTTCATTTGAAGTAAATTGATGAAATTTAATACATTTTTAAATCCCCACGATTTTAATATTTTTATTGCTAGTATATTTTAAAGGAAAAACAAAATATGTTATTAAGTAAAATTTCGAAATTTTAAAGGAAACAAAAATTATTGTTCTGATATCAAGTTATATTTATTTTTAGATTAAACTCCAGCATATTTTTTACAGAATTTGTTCACCTTTCTTTATATTTACAAGATTTGTAGCTTTATGTAAATATTTGCAATTAAATTTCAAGCAAAACAATTTTATTACTTTTGTTTAAAATGCTTTCACATAAAATCAAATATTTTATAAGTGTGTTCTTAATAAATAAATAACACTTAAATCGCTTTTCAGTAGTTAAACGAATACACTTTATACTTTGACCTGAATTCAACTAACTACTTCAATGATTATTTCATGACCAATTTATATTTTATTTATATACTACTCTATGGATATATCAATGGGATTACCTTTACTCCATCCAGGTTATTTTATACTCATTTCTCATAAGCTTGGTACCTTGCCAACACTTTTAGCCTTACGAATATACAGCAAAAAAATTATTGTCTGGCTGGCAAAAAATAATTCATTAAATATAATGAAATAAATCATTTCATTTGTAGAGGAAAAAAAATTAATTGAGCTTTACAATTTACTCTTCCATTACTCCCTCGCCCCCTGGGATGGAATGGAAGGAATCGTTGTGGCTGGAGGCGTCCCAGTTAAATCCCAAATGCACAGTGCATTAGAGTCCAGCCGAAAGTTGCTGCAACTCGGATGATTAATGGCCAGAAGTCAGTGCAACTATTGGCCGGGCTAAAGCAGGGGATCGGGCTGGGGGCGCGGAAGGTCGACCTCCAGCTGAAGTGTTGAACAATTATAGGCGAAAGCCTGTGAAACATTAAGAATCTCTGGCAGACGTCAATCAAAAGTCGACTTGCAGTGCATAATGAAAACATTTTGGCCATTTCGACGAAGCTGGCACAAAGGCCAAATTAATAAAATCAAAGCAACATAACAAAAATTTAATAAAAACTTTTGTGAAGCAAGTGCAACATACGTATGCGTGGGATTGAGATGGACATGGAAATGGAGGAGGGGTAGGAAGTGGTGGCAAATAAGATTAATGATTGCAATAAATCCAGTGACAGACGGGACAGACAGACACGCTAATAGTGCCACCAGCAAGGACACAAAAGGATACACTTCGCCGTTTGCTAATAATGCTGCAAGCGGGTTCAAGAAATCGGGGCAAGCTTAAAGACCACCAGCAGGCCATCTCTGACTTCCACTTCTCCCTTCAGCCACTTCTCCCTTGCCTCTTCTCATGTGAGCTAGGACTAACGTACCATTACGCTGATTAACACACGCGCCAGGCGCCGGCAGGGGTTGCTCCCCTCCATCCTCCATCCTGCACTCTCCACCCTTGGCACGACCAACCACTACTGCTCCTGCTCCTGCTCCTGCTGATAACGTCGCGCAACATGCCATAAGCTGCCCGGCTGCCCGACTGCCAGCTCCGATTGCTGCCCGTCTACTGTGGATTGCTCATTTGGCCGTACTCTGGCCCCGTGGGGTGCACACACACACACACACACACACACACACACACACACACACACATATATATATATATAGATTGGTAGCTAGAGAAATTCATCATCTTGCTGTGCCGCTGGTGCCATATCCTTAAATCTAATTACGACTTAATCGACGCCAGTGGCGACAGTTGCAACGAAAACGAGACAATCGCAACCACCGAGAAGCGAGAACCGAGAACCAAGAGAAGCCACCCTGCAAGAGAAGCTTATGACGCTCAATTGATAAAGTCAAACCCCGGGCCACCGTCACATGTTCCACCATATCCCCTGACCCTTCTCATTCTCTCTTCGTCTGCAATTTCAAATCTTTCATTCCCCCCAGCTGCGTCGCTTACATGTGTTAATCACAGTCGGCGCTGCTTTTGTCTTTTGTCGTCGACCCCGTCGTATTGTTAGTTTTAATTGCCTAAAAAGTACGCCAAACAATGCCGGCAATAACAAAGCGACAACAACAAAAACTAGCTGTGCTTTTTATAAAGTATCTGCTGTGTTGATCAACTTTAGATACTCGCCGCAAAGGAATGTATCTATCGGTTACTAAAGGTATGAAATGCGTTTAGAATCAAGATGTCACTACTATTAGATACTTTAGTATCTAAACAAGAATTAAGTATCCAATTCAGGAATAGAATAAATATTCGATGGATACCAAACGGGCATACTTACAGGATATTTTTTGGAAAAGATACACATTTTCTATGGAATACTGCGTCGCCTAAAAGCCTAAGCAATAATTTGTTTTTTTTAAATTTATAATTTTTAATAATCTATTAAAGCTAAAGAATCAAGTGCGTCTAGAAATTGGTAGTAAATTAAAAATTTAACAAATAGTTACTATATAAGTTTAATGTATTTATTGGATCGTAAAGCACTTAAGCAAGCATTTATGAATTTTTGAGTAAGCTATTTAAACGCATTTTAAATAAATACCCAAAATTATACACAAATTCAAAATATAAATAGGCTGAATCTAATTCTTTCTAAATTGTTGGAAAATATATTGGAGTTCAAAACAAGATGACAGATAAATAAGTGAAGGAGTTAAATAAAGGAAAAGTGACAGCATATCTAAAAAATTTGTACGTCAGTTTAAGTTTAAATTAACACAGGATGTAGATGACATGGCAACTACTCCGCATTGAATTAATTTTAATATATATGTATGTATATAATATCATTTGGAATATCGTAAGTGAATTTAATATTTAATTTAAGGATTTCCGGGATTACCGAACCTCTGACACCGCAAAGAATTAATTTTATGTCGGAATCCCGAGTTTTTTTTCTGTGTATTAGTAGTATTTGCATTTCATTTTTAATTAAATTTTTTTTAAGTGTATACAAGATTTTCAAAGGTAAATGAATCTATTGAATGCCATAACAATACATTTTGTAGAAACAAGCATAAAAGCTCAAGTTTCAGCTATGATGTTCGTAGTAGGAAATAGAGTATAAAAAGTCAAGTTATGAAGAAATGCAGAATGTCGAACATATTTACAGTGTATATACAAGTGTTGCTTGTTTCACTTATCGAAAGAAGCGTCAATATTTCGCGTTAGTTTTGTTTCTGCATATTGCACTGTTGTCTCTTCACTGTTGTCTCTTCACTGTTGTCTCTTGTCTGTTGTGTGTTTTGTGTTGTGTGTTATGTGTTGTCTGTTGTGTGTTGTCTATTGTTTGTTGTCTCAACGCTGCTTTTGTTTTCTAACACCCGCAGCGACACACACATGTGTGTTGTCATTGCTCTGACTGTGTGTGTGTGTATGTGCAAATATCGTTGCATACGTGTGGGCGCAAATGAATAAAATGACTGGAGCCGCCGAAAAACGATAAATTCAATCGAAAATCGTTACATGTCAATGCATTAATCGGCCATAATCCCATTATGGCGCAAGGATACGCCGACAACTCCTCTGAATACGTCTCTCCCACTCACACACACACTCTCTCTCTCTTACTCTCTCTCTTCAACTCACTTCTTCCCTCTCATGTTCACATACGTAAATATATATCGCTGTATTGCGGCGCGTGAAAAATATTGTTACGCATCCTTTTGTTGTTGTTTTCATTGTTGTTGTGGTTGTTGTTGCTGTTGTGGTTGTTGTTGTTGTCTGCGTGTCGCATTTGATATTCATGCACGCGCATGTTTTGTTGTTGTTGCTGTTGTTGTTGTACTTTTGTTTGCCTGTTTGATGTTTGTTTTGTGCTTTCCGAACGGTTTTATCTGCGGCTCAGCGTCCGCACATTTTGACGATGCCACCGCCATCACGTCGCACCACCGCACCACCGCCGCACTCCGCTGCACCACCGCCAAGCGGCATCGTTGGCGGCGCATTTGACAAATGGCTTCTGTTGCAAGGACTGCCAGGACAGCGGATCTGGGATCTGGGATTGCGATTGGTATTTGGGATTGGTATTGGTGACTTTACCGGGATTGGAGGCTTGTGGTGCTGCCAGATGCTCAGCAGTTGCATGTTGCTTTCATTGTTGTTTTACATGTGATAAAAATGCCATCTATTGTCCTCGCATTGCATTATTATATTTACCTTGCATTGCCTGCCCCGATGCCATAGCTTTCATGTTGGTTGCATTTGCTGCAATGAAACCATCACCAGCAGCAACAACGACAACAACAACAACAACAAATACAATTGACATTAAGCTTCACAATAAGCTTACACGGTGAAGTTGAAGGGGGGACGGGGTAAAGTGAAATGTGAACCATTCAACTGTAAACAATGCAAATTTATTTACAATATTTTCCAACAAGTATATAATAACATTTATATGTGCACAGAAACATACTATATGCATACTAATATTAAGAGTTAATTTTCTGTTATTTATTACTATTTTATTTTATTTATTTTATTTATATTTTAACGTCAAACAAAAGCAATTGACAAAACAACGACTTAAATTTAAAATTAGTTAAATTAAAGAACTAACAACTTAAATTATTTTGAAATCAAATTAAAATTGAAAGAAAATAAAAAACTATTTAAGCTATGAATACTTTTTTATCAAGTCAGATAAAAACTTCCAGTGGTTCCTCATCATTACTACAGGGTTGCCCATATTCGACGGACCCATCTGACAACTCCATAACTTTTGACAGAGATATCAGATCGCTTAATGACATACCGCGTTTGTAGCGTCAGTCCAAGCAGATTTTTACCATGAAACAATACACGCCACGCGAGCGCTCTGAAATAGTTGAAATTTACATTCAACAGATGACGAGCAATTTTGGAACAAAATTATCATGTCCGATGAAGCCCATTTCACATTGAATGGGACCGTAAATAAGCAAAATTGCCGTATTTACGCCACTGAAAATCCTCAGGAGATTGAAGAAGTGCCTCTTCATGACGAAAAAGAAGAGCTCAAGGACAACATTCGTGAAGAAATAGCCGCTATTTCGGCCGAAGTGTTGGCGAAAACGATGGAAAATGCTGCAAAAAGGGCACAATACGCCATCAACGCCAGAGGCGGCCATTTGAGAGATATCATATTCAAAAATTGATGTAAACAAATCTACTTGGAACAAATTAAATGATTAAGATTGCCAACCGCCAAATTTTTATTTTTTTCTTTGATTTTTTTAAAAAAAACATGGGTCCGTCGAATATGGGCAACTCTGTATATTATCATGTATTTTTTTATTTCTTTTAAAGGCAACTAAAAGTATTCTACAAAATAATGACTAAAATTTTTAATTTGTTTTATTAAAAAACAAATAACTAAAATTGCATTTTAATCAAATTACAGCTGCATAAAAAAAAATATGAATTTTAATTATTAGTTATTTTAAGTCATTAAAAATTAACATGAGAATTATTTACTTAAAACATACACAAAATAAAGACTCAAATTTTAAAATTAGTTTATTTAAAAAATTAAGAACTAAAATTATATTTTATTCAAATTTAAACTGAAATTAAATTAAAATTTGTATATTATTTTTGGTTATTACTTATTACCAATTTATCCCAGTCAGAAATATCTTGCAGTCGGCTCGATATTAAACTTACAATACTGTAAAAAAATGTTCGGTTAATAATAGCTCTAAACAATTTTTTTAGTGGCAATTTTCATTTATATGTCGTATTAAACAACTGCCTAGTGCAATGCCTATTTCAATCCCTTTAATTTAAATTTATTTCTTTATAAATATAAAACGAATAAAAAATCCAAAATCTTTTTAATTTATTAATTATTTAAGTAAACTTTTCATCCATCTCTACAGACTAGATTCTCGTTGATTCCAGTAGATTTTACACTATAATTTTCTGCAGAGAGTTATATTTGTCCATCTAGAGAAAAACAATTGCTATGTTCATATGTAGGAAGTATATAAAAGTTAAGACATTTGTACGTTTTCAATATAAGTACACACACACACACACACTCACACTCAGAGACAGATGTGTGAAAATTTATTAATATATTTCAAGGAAAGCTGCAACTTGAACTTGGCCCCATGTCATATATCAGAAATCATAAGCTCCACGCGACAACAAATAAAAAAGAAGCATGAAATTGTAATAATTCCAGAAAAGCGACAGGCTTTTTTTTTGGCTTGGGTGGGACAAATAGTGGTGGGAGTGGCGGTGGTTGAGGTGGAGGAGTAAATGGGAAAGGGAATGGGAATGGGAATGGGAATGGCAATGGAGGGGAATCGGATGAGGCACGACGACATTTGAACGCATAAAAATGCCAGAACCGGTGCGACGTTGTGCCTTGAGGCCGATTTTTGCTACTTTATATCCACTTTATATGCTCGCAGGATGTCCCAATTACTTTGAGACTCACATACACACACACACATACGCCCCGATATATGATTGTGTATGTGTATCGTATTTCAAGTCAGCCATGTGCGAATAGAACTTAATCTGCAACAAAATGTCGCCAAAGGTGGTTGCCAGGACGAGGCCGTGTCCTGTGTGTGCTCCTCTGTCTCTGCAAGATTACTTTCTATATTTTCTAACGTCTTTTACTTTTAGTCCACATATACACACACATATATACCTATTCATGTGTGTGTGTTTCGCATAGCTACATAATTTTTTTCTCATACTCGGAACGTTGCCGTCGGAGGATTTGTGACGGGATTTCCTTTTCTATTATTGGCATTAGGCATGTCCTGTGTGTGTTATGCATTTAAATTGCGTATTTTTCTCAGCGATTTGTCTGCTTATCGTCGGTTCGGCGTAAATACGGGGGCATGGCCAGGGCGGCGAAGGCGAAGGCGGACTAAAATTTCTTAATGTTTATGGGCGCAACGTTTTTCATTAAATTTTTTTTTTGGATTTTCTCTTTTGCTCGGGCTGCATGAACCTGGCTCTAACTAGTTTACGATGCCAGCCTACAAATATGGCAGTAAAATGTGCGTTTCATATTCCTTGAGCCTGATCCTTTTGAAATCCTTTTTTTAAATACACAGCAATTTTTATGTAATTTTAAAACAAACAATCGTCCTGGCCTGGCATGCTACATTACACTCTCTAGCATCAGTAAGAAACGGGGAAATGGGCGAAATGGAGTGGACTGAGTGGACCCGCATTATCCTTTTATCCGTGCGGTGCTTGGCCAGCACTGGCCACGTTATCAGAGACAGCAGCGACCACAGCAAATTTGCAACCCTTCTCATTAGAGGATTTCGAAGGATAAAACGCGACGCTTTGCGCTTTGTTGTTGAGTGATACTTTCTCGTCCTCAGAGAGGCTGAAGGAGCGAAGGAAGGTGGAAGGAGTAATAGCACTGACCACTTGGTCAGCAATAGTTTGCTATCCTGGTCAGCTTCAGTTATCTGTTGCTGTTGTTGCTGCTGTTGCTGTTGCTGTTGTTCCTGCATCTCCTGCTGCTGCTGCTGTTGCCTGCAAATTCGAGGGTTACATTTCCGTGTTTGTTTATTCAAACGGAAGCAAAGTCGTTCTGTTACAACGCCGGAGCAGCCCGAAGCAGCAACTACAGCTACATCTACATTTACATCCTCATCCTCTTCCACATTCACATCCTTTGCACCCTTTTGTTGGGCGTATCCTTTGTTGTTGTTGTTGTTGCTGTTGTGCATGCAGGCGATCAAAGCTCAGAGCAATTAATCATTTTGTTTGCCCTTTACACCCATTTATTCAGCCTGAACGCCCCAAAGAGCAACTGACTCGCAACTGGCAACTGGCAACTTGCACATCGAATTGTGGGCTGCTCTGGCAGCCACCTTCCCTTCCCTCCCCTTCGCACCCCTCTTCGATTTACCCCCCGTGCCTGATCCTGTGCCTGTGGCACCTCCTAAGCAGCACTCAAATGGATGCTGGATGGCATCAATCTCCTTCTGCCTAAACAACATTTTTGGCGCTCATTTCGCTGTCGCACACAAAAATCACAAATTGAACGCATTAGCAGGGCCCACAAGTGCTCGACTATGAGATACCCTAAGATCACCAATCAAACACATTTAAGCGCAGTTATCCAATAGCTTAAGGAATTTTCTGGCTATATAGAGATAATCTATAATGTCAACTTATAACAAGCACTAGAAAAGCTCTTCCTTATACCCAATTATTTTTCTTCTATTCTATATGTTCCTGAAACAAAAAAGCTTGATATCAACTTATTATAGACCCCTTAATGTTTTAGGAAAGTTCACTTGTATTTTTATCAGAGCTCGCAAATAACAGTTAACACTTATTTCTTTTTCGATCTGTTCACTAAAAAACAGAAAAAAACTAAAACCCAGAAGATTTCTCACTGAGAGAAACACTTACTTCTTTTCGTTTGTGCTCTCTGCTCAGTATTTTCCATGTAGAAAATAAATTCTTTCTGTATACTAATAACAGTTAAAAAAAAGACTTTTTAGCTAGTGCTCCCGGAATAACTGTTAGAAAATGAGCAAAACACAAAAGTGTTAGTCAAAAGTGTCTTTTTAATATATCGAGCCCTATTTGCGACAATAACGTATGCGCCAAAACGCAATTTTACAGGAGAGACTTTTTTAGGTTTCGTTAAGTTGATTTCTTCGAGTCATTTGTCGCTTACGTTATTATTCACAGGTCAATATCTTCGTAAATATATAAAATAAAAATGTAATATTTTAGGTGCAGATGCGGGTGGTGTTTATAAACATATGATGCAGCTGTATCATTCCTAAAGTTTTAATTACAATCTCAGGTTTGCATTCCGATTTATTTAATTTGCCATCATATTTAAAAAAGAGAAAGAGTTTTGTCTTTTGGACGACCCATTTTGCGCAAAATTGTAGCAAAAAAAACGTTTTAAATTTTCAGAAGGCACTTTCGATGTTTTCTCCAGACGAAACAGTTTTTGATTGACACAACCATAAGGAAATTAAATTAAATGTTATTTCTTGACTGATAATCCTACTGAGAAAAAAACATAAATGAATGTTTTGTTTTGATCCCTTTTATCATTCTGTCAGCTAATAACTGTTATTTTCTGACACACTGAAAGTGTTAACTGTTATTTGCGAGCTCTGATTTTTATCGATACTGCAAATCGGTTTGTAGCCAAACCACGCAGAACCGGTTCGGATCGTGTTTTTAAGCAACCTTTTAAAATTATTTACTCCGCAAACCCAAGTCAGAACTTTTCTAATATCGCACAACAATTTCAGACTTCGAGTTAACATCATAATATAATAATGCATATTTAAAATTATTTAAGTTAAACTATTTTTTAAATTTGATTTTGTTGATGGAGAATTTGATTGGTTTCAGAATTCAAAATAAAGCAGGGACCGTTATGATTATAATTTTTATCAATTATCAAAAAAATTAAATGAAACTCATATTTTTCGATCTAAATAAAAAAATTACAATATAATAATTAAATTTCAATTTTTATTAAAAAATTATAATTTAAAGTTAAAGTTATTTTTTAGTTTTTATTTTAAAAATTGAAAATAAAAATTATTTTTCAATTTTTATTATAAATGAAATTTCCGGTTCAAAAGACATTTGCATTCAATTTTTATTTTTCAACTTTTATAATAAAAATTTAATAATAATTCTTACTTTCAATTTTTATTATAAAAGTAGTTTTTATTTACATTTTTTATAATAAAAATTTAAAAATAACTTTAACTTTAAATTATAATTTTTTAATAAAAATTGAAATTTAATTATTATATTGTAATTAATTTAATTTATGGATTTGTAGTTGTTAAGTTATTAAATTTTCTTTATTAAAGAAAGCAACTTTCGAAAATTCAAGATAACTTGTTTTAGATAGCACACAAATTTATCTTTTTGTTTTTCTAAGAAATCGCAGTAATTACAAACATTGCTCTCGGTACTAGGTGATAAACGTATATTCTTTCGGTAAAAGGTAAATAGCGCCCTCTGATTGTTAGTTACATTTGCACCACAGTTATAAAACTCTTCCAAGTCCGTTTTCAACGGTCACAGGGTATAAAAGCAGAGAATCTGATACAGGCTCTTACATAGTTTCTCATCTTTGGCGCAATTTGAAATCGTTAGGCAGCCACATCCCTTGGAACACTCTCAGTCCCAGTCTCAGTCACTGGGCAATCCGGGCATCCCGCCCCTTTTCCGCCCTCAGCTCGTGTCTGACCGCGACTCTGTTTGTCCGCCTGCTTTGACTTTCCGGCTTTGGTTCGTGCCACCCGAAAAGTGGGCGTGGGCATGATTTTTACACTAATGGGGGCGTGGCATGGCAGTCGTGATGCCATAATGAGCTCAATTCTCAAAGAATGTTGTTACTTCATACTCCATACTCCCTATCCCCTATCCAAGGATCCCATACCCCAAACTGGCATCAATGGCGTCAATTATTTCATTGTCGATGTTCGCATGTCTGTTGTTGTTCTTGTTGTTGTCGTTGTTGTTGTCATTGCTGTTGTTGTCTTGTAACTGATGACGCTGCTTTTCGCAGCGTTGAAAATTTTCTGCTGATTTTGCATTAAACGTTTTTGATGTCAGTGCCTCTTTCTTTCCAGTTGATTGTTGTATTTTGATGTTGTTGTTGTTTTTGTTCTTGTTGTTGGGTTGATTACTCTTACTGCGTAGTTTGACAAATTTGACAGCACGAAAGTTAATAGTGGGGGGGCAGAAACAGAATAAAGCACGGGGCGGCAGCTCAGCAAATTAATAAAATTGAGTACCCAAGTTTGGACATTACTCATAAATAAAAGCAAAAATAAACTAATGTTAAAATTAAATAATATCATAAATCATAAATCGAACTAATATCGTTATTATAATTGTAAATATTACTCACACTTCACGCATAACTTATAGGCCATAAGGTTAAAACAATCCTAAAAGGTTTTTAGGATGAAAATACTTGAAGTTTGAGGAAAAATTATTATAAAACTATTTTTTAAGTAATATTTTTATACCCCGTACATAAATAAAAGTACAGGGGTCTATAAACTTTGAGGAGACATGACAGACCCTAAATGTATATATATTCTTGATCAGCATTAACAGCCGAGTCGATATAGCCATGACCCTCAGTCTTTCCGTCTGTTTTAGCGACTATATCTCATAGACTATAAGAGCTAGAGACCGTAAATTTGGTATGTAGATTCGTCTATTTTACAAGCAGCTTAAATTTGTTTTAAATTTTGATCATGCCCCTACAACGCCCTAAAATCGAAATAAAAATTTGAATATCATAATTATAGAGACAATTTAAAATATAGGGATTCCTAATTGTGCACAGACAAAGTCAATATTATTCCACATAATATCTTTGAAAAATTCTTACTGAAGATTCTACATCCGAGAGGTTCGTTTATATATCTGTAGTCACATCAATTATTCTCTTAGTTACATTCTTAACGTATGTTTTACACTTAAATATAGTCAGATTTGAACTGCAGCAAGAAAATACTTTTAAGAATTCTCGAATTAGATATGAGAGCAACACATTTGCATTTCCATCTAAGCCTCGTTAATAACTTATAAGACTGCCAGAGCAAGACAGTTGCTTTACTGTCACGCATCCAAATTCACATCCCCAGTATTTTCAGTAACATCTCTTTTCCATTTCCATTTCCATTCCCCTTTCATCCGTTCATTTCAGATCTGTATTTATTCGCGTTCCTGTTCTGCTTTATTTTTTCTTACTTTTTTGTTTTTTTGCTCCAGAAACTGTCACATTTCAACTCACATTTTTATTTATTACATTTATTATGAGAAATTTTGCATGCGCAAGTGTTGAAATGCAATAAAAGTGAGATGCCAAGCAGCGGGCGACACCCCTGGCCTGACAGGCGACAACCCTACCACCCCTAGCAACTACATACATACAGGAACGTGCATGAATATGCGTGCACCTTTTTGCTACTTTTTTTTTGTTCTTTGCACTCCGTACGCAATTCGCATAATTTTACACACGAAGTAATTTTGCAAACCTCCCCAACACAGACACTTGCAACTCCTTTTGAATTTTCACACCAATTTTTCAACTCGACAAACCCACTCAAAAAAAACCAAAAAAAAAGTGAAAAAAACGAATGAAAAATCAGCAACAACAAAAAAATCCATTTCATTTTTGAGAGGAAACGCACGCTGATGTGCGAGAAAAACACATCCGACCGACTGTTTGGAGGCAGCCAGAGAATCCTGCTCCAATTCCCATCCAATTGCCCGCTGCCTGTCTGCCTGTTACCAATGTGTGGCCATCTCTTTGGCTCAAAGGGGAGTGGGGAGTGGGCAGTGGGGGGAGTTCGTCTGTTAGCCCAATTTGAATGCGCTGGCGCATATATCATTCCAGTTGACAGGACAATTCTCTTATCTGCGCAAAGCCAACACAACAGCCGCAGTTGGAGTCGCAGTCGGAGTTGGAGTTGGAATCGTAGTAGCCCCTGTCGGATTTGCGCGCTCTCATTCCTCTCTCCCTCTCTCATGTCCCTGCTAAATGAATATTTAAACAGCCAAATCTCATGGTCATCAATGGTCAATGGGTTGGCCTTAAAGCACGAAAACTGGCTAATCTTTCTTTTTTTTTTGTTTTTGATGAAGTCGCCGCAGTCACAACATTCATCTATTAGAGAACTCGCAGCTCGTACGTGTGACCCATTTATCAAATGGCCCCAAAGACAATCAAAATTAACGCTGGGCGGTGTCTGGTCAATCACAAATGCCCCCACATCCTCTTGTAATCTCTACCCTCTCTCTCTCTCTCTTCGTGTGTAATTTGTACAAGCTGCTGTTGTCGTCGTTGTCATTAAAAAGCCATTTCACTCATATATCATCGGAGTCACGCCCACACTACGGGTCCAAGTGCTGGCATATAAATTACTTTATGATATTGTTTTGAACCTGTGCGACAAATAAGATTGTCAGCCCCAATCCTCCCTGCTCCGGGCCAGGAATAGGTCACGCCGTCAGCTGGCAGCATTGAAAATTGAAAGTTCCTTTGGCGAATTGCGATTGAGATTTAGCCAAGCGAATGAAGCGCTTTAACCACACTTATGGCCCATTTGAATATCCTGTGACCGGGCAATAAAAACGTCACTGCCAACTGACACACATACACAGAGAGAAAGAGAGAGAGAGAGAGAGAGGCAAAGAGGGAGACACAGACATTTGCACACCTCTTTGTCAAGGGTCTTCACTGTCAATTCAATTTTATTTTCATTGTGTCATAACAATAACATAAAATTAAAATAACATAAAAAGGAAATTGAGGATGCACGGCATTATATATATAATAAAAATACTCCTGCTTATATATATACATATATAGAACTGAGAACATTTATATCCTCTGGAAAGAGCAACTGAGAGAGATCTGAGAAATCAACTTGGCGTAAAATCGTCAGGCCATTTCATTCTGTTGTTTTGTTATTGTTGTTATTATCCTTGTTACATTTCGTCAACGACGCCGTCGCATAAAAAAAGCCAACAAAACGCCAGAGTTGTGCATAAAACAGGAAACGGAAACACATCAGCGTAACGGAAGTTAAAGAGTCGTCACATTCACATAACAATGATGACAGCATGCAAGACATTCGCCTTTGTTTAACTCCACTTTTTATGCAGCGAAAGGCAACTGGAAACGGAGAGTTGGAAAGTTGGAGAAATGGGAAAATCTGGTAACTGGAATCTGACGCAACAAAGCACATTTATGGCGTAAAGCATATAACGTAATAATGTCGCCAACAGTTGCCGAAAAGCGGGTTGCTTCAGCTTCTGTTTTCTGGTAGATTTCAGTGTTGACACCGCGCCAAATGACTGCCCACATTTGTATACCCTTGCCAAGGGTATAACAATTTTGTAATCTAAAAGAAAAATGTATAACACTCTAAAAATAAATTGATAGACTTTCGACTGAGCTTTAGTTTATTTTACATAAACTGTTTACTCGACTGCAATCTGAAAATTTTATAAGATTACAGCGAGAGTATTAAGTATTCGGCATTATTGAATATGTTTCCTTTTCTGTATTCTTTTTTTATTTTGTCTGCCTTGTTTGTGTTTTGGCATTGAGTGTGTCCGAGAGGAATTCATTTGGAAAATTAATAAAAGTATCAACTGCATATGCGAAAAAAAAGTCAACATTTTTATTTTGTGCTAAAACTTTGGGTTTTTTTTTTAAAGAATTTTACGTAATATGATATAAAGCAATGAATTTTAAATTATGAATCAAGAACAGTTGAGTTTTAAAACAATATTATATATTATATATTTTATTAAACAAATTATTTTTTAATTAATATAAGATTGCATTCATATTTTATAATGGATTTACTGGAGTGAAAGGAGTTTTATTATATAATAAATAGTAAATTGCTTGACTGTTTTAGTTGATTTACTGAAATGAAAGGAATTTTTATATTTAATATTAAGATGTTTAATTGTCTTATCTTATTCGAAAAAAACGTTTAAGTTTTATAAAAGTCAGTCAAAGGCAAAAATACACAACGGCTTTCGATTATTACATTACTCACAATAATTGGTCCAAATATAAGTACATGCATCATCTATTGAAGCTCTTCAGTATTCAGTCTACACTATACAATGAGGCAGGAGCACACAGACACATCATTACTGTCAACAATCTGATAACCACAAATTTCCCCAAGCCAAACAATTCGCATTTTTAACTAAGACGCAGTCAAGCGATATGAACAGGAATAACAACAACAACAACTGAAACAACAACAACAACGGGAAAAAGCGTAACACAAACGGGGACAATTTTTCAATTTTTCAATTTCGAATGCGTGGCGTATTTAGAATACAATTCGATTAGAAATGCTTTGCTTTTCAAAATAATAAATTAAATTTGTTTCCTCCTTCGACTGATATCCCATTGCCAATGCCATTAACACAGTGCAGGATGTGGGGGAGGGGGTGTTCTGGCAACCAGCACAACAGTTTCTTGGCGGGGTGCAAAAGGTTGCGAAATTGCGCGACTGGAGTAAACAGTTGGGGAATTCCTGTGGCAACGATCTGGAAAAAAAGTGCGCCGCATGCGACGCTGAATCAATTTCCTACCAAAGAGAGATAGAGAGAGGGAGAGGGGGAGCTTTAGTCCTGGGCGCTTTCTTAAAATAACAAAATTACTTTATATATGCAGCCGACTTCAGGACGCAGGATACAGCAGCACAAGCAACAGAAACAACAGCAACAACAACAACAGTATGCCATTGACAACCATTAATCATGGACGCCTGTCAGGGCGGGTCACAGGCTGGGTGTGACTTGGTGAGGGAGGAAAGAGAGAGAGTCCTCATTCTCATTCTGTACTTCTGCCTGTCTGCTGATTGTCCTGCGCTGCAATGTTGTTTTTATTTCTATTTTTTTTTTGCCTTTAAACTTTGCCTTTTACATGCTAATGCCTCTCACTGGGGCTCAAGTCATGCTCGTGCTCGTGCCCATGCACAGCCACGCCCAGCTGCGAAATTGACAAGCAAACCGAGTGCGTTGTGACATGACACTTGCAAGGGACCAAGGACAGGAATAGGAACAGTAGCAGTAGCAGTTTCAATACCACAGCCAGGACGAGACGCTGGACGTCGACGTGGGCGTGAGGAAGCGTGAGGCAGGAGGAAGGAGAAACGGCAAACGATAGGCAGGTTACTCCTCTGTATGTATGCCATCATTAGACGTGGTCTGTTTGCCACGCCCGTGCTGTTGCCACTGCAGTTGCCCACTCGCAAATTGGCAGCTCTGCAATGAAGGACCATGTCATGTCAGAAGGCTGGAACACTACAACGTGCCTTGATGGCCGGTCAAAGTTCAATGCGAAAGCCAAATTTCAATTGTCAAGATGTTACTGCCTCTGCCCATATACACAGAGCGAAATATTTCAGTCATTTAGACTAAGAATACATTTAAGACGTACTATTTTGTAATTAGTAAAGTAGAGAGTCCTGATTTCATTTCAAAACGTACTTGGATTAGACAATTTATACTAAAATCAATTTATTTTAAGTCTAAAATCTGAGTTGAAAATAATGTTAGCAGAATAAAATAAAAAATAAATTTTAATTAAACTATTATATTTTATTTAAAATATGTACATTAATAATTACAATTACATTTCAGTACTTTCAGCTTTTATTACGAACGGCTTTTTTCTCTGTGTGTACATGTTCTTGCAAATGAGTGTGTGTGCTTGTGTATGTGTGTGTGAGCCGGACATGTCTAATTGCTCAGTTTATGGGGGCTACATGTCATAAAGTGTAAATGCATGCCAGGCCCCGCCTAAAAGCAGACAACAAAACTTGACTCCGACTCGTGATTTGTGTGTGATATTTGACATGCATTTTCAATTTAACAGCAGCAGCTTTAAGAGACGCCTGCCCATCCAATAATGAATTCCATTCATTTTACTTGTCTGCCATCGTCGTGGGCAAAGTTCCGGCAACACAACACACAGGCATCGCCTGCTCTTCTCGTCTTATGCCGGGCATGATAAAACTTTATGCACTGCAATGGCCAGCATTGACATTTCAAGTGCTGCTGAGAGAAAGAGAGAAAGGGAAAGAGAGGGAGATGAAGGAATAGAGAAGACTCCGATGGAGGTTCGCCAAGACTGGCGCCATCAGAGAACATACAGTCGAACTTCCCTAACTCGAACTTCCCTAACTCGAAGGTCTCTAACTCGAACAAAATCGAGTGGCAATACTTGGCAAATTTCATACAATTCTACTTCCCTAACTCGAAGTCTCCCTAACTCGAACCTTTTTTCGTGGATAATGGTGATTCGAGTTAGGGAAGTTCGACCGTAGTTTTAATAATGCACAAGACGACGACTCCAACAGAAAGTAGCATAAAATGCAGGACATACGAGAGCAGCAATGCCAACAGCGCAGTTCACACAGATAAGACCCCGGACTGTCCAAGTTCCGCCCAAGTACAAATACAACAATAACAACAGCAACAACAAGATGTCAGTAGGAGTAGAGTGGAAGCATAAAAGGTGGCAAAAGAACCAAGCAAACATAGATGGGCAATGCAACTTTGTCTATTCGATGTCAAAATGAATACTTCTGCATTATTTATGCCGTCGCATTTATTTGTTTTTCCGATAACGAAGTGCAAAAAGTACATACAAAAATTCTATGAATTCTTTACAATCTCCACAGAGAAAATCACTTTGCCAGCTTTAAAAATCAAATGCTTTAGTCAATTTTTGTATACATATTTTTGTAAATATTTGAAGATGCTAAGCGAATATAAATTAAAAAATAAAATGCACATAGAATTAATTTAACACAAAAATGCATAAATTTTTAGAACATAACTCTATGTTAAAGAGTTATTGCAGTTGTGCAAATATTAGAAAAGAACAACAATATGAATTAAATTGTATTCAAATTACATTATTATTGCAGCCTTACAGTATGTGACCATTTTTTTTATAAATAACATAACTTGTAATAATTATTCCTGACTATAGAAATGCGAGAAAGCAAACAATTGTATGTTAATAGATACCAGAGTATAAACATATTGCTTTACTATTAATCAACTATAAAATTGTTGCTAGTTGTTGTTTAAATCTTAATGCAATGCTTTTCAACTGACAGCCTGAAAGTATGCAGCAGATTTTAACAAACAAATAATATGAAGTTTGCTGTTTATGGTTGAATCAGGGTAAGTATACATTTTCGTTGGCGTTTCAAATGTGACAGTCCATATTTATTTAAATTAAATTAATTATTTATTTAATTTATCGTTAAGTTGCTGACTGTGTTGAATGCAACTCAACAACAACAAACTCGACTGAATAGAATTAAATGATTTAAATTTTTTGCCATAAATTTGGCTCATAAATTAATTTGTAATGTAAATAATGAAGAATTTAATTTGTTGAATTTGTGTACACCTTTTTGACTCTTGTTTTCCTAGTGAAATTTCATCCCAAATAAAGTGTCTATTGGCACAAATCACTCGTACGAGTCACACCTCAATTGGTGTCTGATAACTCCAATGCCCAACGTTACTCAGATGGTTATTACATATGTATGTCAGCGAGAGAATTGATGCTCTGCCATGTCAAAGACACATCCAAAGGCATTCGAGTGTTTGCTCCTTTGACAAGTGGCCTTTACATGTTCGCAGGACCTGTCGCTATTTTGTGGGGCAGAAACCAAACTCAATTGAGTCAAGTAGTTGCTATTCTTGTTGTTATTTTTTGTTGTTATGCTCGGCTGAAGAGGACACTTGTCCGTTGGACATGTGGAAACTGGGACCGCCCTGAAACACTTGAAATACTTCAGTTGCTCGGCAGCATTTCTTTGGCATTTATTAAACTTGAGAGTATTATACAGAGCGTTCGACAAACTTAAACTTAAATGGTATGTTTGGTTTCACAAAGAACTGAGCCTTGAATGCATTCTCAATGGGATAATCGAAGCCAATCTCAAAGTTGCGCACTAGCCGAGAAACGGCAATCTCCAGGATCATGTCGACAATGCGTTTGCCAGCGCAGGAGCGTGGTCCGAATCCAAAGGGAAGATACATAAAGGGTGTGGTCGTATCGCCCACTAGCTTCGAGTTGGACGCATCCCGAAGCCAACGCTCGGGCAGAAATTCCCGGACTCGTGGCACAAACTGCTCCATGTTGGCCATCTGATAGTTGGACGCCATGCCAACATCGGTGCCAGTCACGACGCGATATCCACTCAATGCCACATCACAAGGCATGCGACGCAGAGTTCCAGGGCCAATGGGATACATGCGGATGCCCTCCTTGATGCAGGCACGCAGATAGGGCAGATTAGACGTATTCTCCATGGTCCACGGCGAGTTCTTCTCGGGCAGAACGCCCTTAATCTCCTCCAGCAAGCGGGCCTGCTGTGTGGGATTCTTGGCCAGGCTCAGGAGAATGCCGCCCAGTGTGACAAGGGTCTAGAAGAGAGAAAGAGAAAATACTTTGATAATTAAAAAAGCTTAGTCGAGAATTTACGATATTTTTAATTTTTACCCTTATAGAAATATTGGAATTTTACCAATATTTTAAATTTATTTTAAATAAATTAAATTAAAAAAATTAATTAAATAAAATAAAATAAAAATAAATTTTTAATTTTTATCCTCATTGAAATATTGGAATTTTACCAATATTTTTAATTTAATTTAAATGAATTAAAATTAAAACCTTAAAAAAATAAATAAAATAAATTAAATAGATAAAATAAATTAAATAAAATTAACTTTGCTGTAAATGCCGCTGAATAAATTATATAATTTAAAAGAGTATCTTTATATAGCCCCCGGCACAGGGAATAACAAATTCAACTTGTCTACTTACTGGATCCACACCGGCGAAGAAAAGATCCATGGCGATAATCACGGCAGTCTGGCGATCAACACGAGACAGTTTCTCCAGTAAGCTCTTCTCAATTCCCGGCTCGGTGCTCAGACGACCCGATTTGGCATCATCCTCAATGCGTTTTAGAGCCTCCTGAATGTGGCCATAACAGATATCGGTGATAGTGTCCAAGGCACGCATTAGCTTCTTGAAGTTGGGATCCGGCAGATACTTCCAGAAGGGTGGCAGCAAGTCCAGCACAAAGCTCAACTCGATTATCTGGCCCAATGCTTTGATCAATCGCTTCGCCTCCTCGCTGTCCCGATTCTCACCCAGCAATCCGAGTCGAGTATTGAGGGAGACGACTCCAATGGACTCCAGGACTAAACGGCGTATGTCTTCGGCAAAGTCAGCTGGCATTTCTTGGGTAACGGGATCCCGTATGACACGTATACTAAATAAAAGAGATTATCAAGTTCTCAGTCTAATAAAGTAAATTAATTAAATGTCTGCTTACCGATCCAATAACTCATCGTTGACCTGCAACAGATTATTCACATACAATTTGGCATTACGCGGCTGCAATAAAATGGGATTAACAGCGGTTCGCATCTTGTGCCATTCAGGTCCGTTGCTGTTTAAATAAATATCACAAATAAATGAAAAAGATTTTTGAAACAATAAGTAGCGCTGCAAAATTTAGGGACAAGCAAAAATTATTTTTGAAAAATACATAATTAACACTTCAAACAAGTAAAAAAATTTAATTATAAAAAAATTAAAAATATACAAGAAAAATATAAATATTAATGTAAAAAACAAATAGTAATAAAATAGCAATATTTATTTATTAAATTTCATACAAATTTGAGTGAAATTCAAGCGATAGCGATTTCTGTAGCACCACGGAAAATTATAATTCATAATAATTAAAATGAATCTTACATCTGAAACTATAATTGTATTTAATTTATTTTATTTAATTAATTTAATATAATTTATTAAATTAATTTAATTTTATTTCATTAAATTTAATTTAATTTTTAAAAAAAAATTTTTATTTAATTGTGAATTGTTTAATCTTAATAATATTTTAATATCAATGTTTATAAATATATGTAGTTTTTGATTTGTACTTACCCAAAGGTTAATCCATCGGCGCCCTCAAATAGTTCGCGTCTGTGAACCTTTTTAAAGTAGTCAAAGGTCGAGAAGCTGCGTCGATATGGATATTGACCCTCATTGCGGAAAACCGTCTCATAGTCCACCGGATTCATAGTGATCACGACGTCACTCCCAGCTACTCCGGGCATGCGAAAGATGTCTCCATATCGTTTACCCATATCCAAAAACATTTCATTCACCGGCACATTATTATAGCGACCTGCAATAACAAACCGAAAACAAGCAAAACAAAAAGAGCAAAATAAACCAATTAATAAAAGAGGGAAAGAAGAAAGAAAGAAAGAGAGAGGTTAAAAAGCTTTTTCTAAGCATAAAGCTCTCTGTCGACTCACCGCCCGGTAAATGGGAGCATATAAAATTGAATCTGCTGGGACCAGGCAACTCCGAGTAAGGTTTTGCCTGCTCCAAAGACCTGGAATCGAAAGTCGAGGCGCCCTGAGAAATAGTATAATCAATAATAAACTATATATGTAAGTAATAATACTCGTCTATATGTACTTACTTTGCTTGCAAACGCTCTCTGAATTTGTTCGATCTGCACACAGATCTTTTTCTGTCTGTTAAACTGCCTCGACAACATTTTGCCAACTGAATCTCTCAACATTTGGCAAAGCACTAATCTGGGTAGAATATTCAACTTATTAATTCCATCAACTTGAATATTACGATAGCATGCGGAGAGAGCTTTTTTGAGCTTTCGGTTCTCTCAGCATGTCGCAATTTAATAAGCTTGCATGAAATTGATATTCCCTGTGTGAATTGATAGGCGCCAAGTGACCAAGTGACAGAGTGGAAATAATTTTTATAGATTGAAATGAAATTTATTAGCATCAATCTTTTTTAAAAGAGTTTTTTTCGATCTGGCCTTACAATCTGCAAAATGTTTCTTTGCATGAAAGTTTCTCAGAACTGAGCACAGGGTATCCCGCAGTCGATCACTCTCATATACAGAGTTTTTACTTGTTTATTTTTTTGGTTTCTCTTTTGTTCACTTATTCGTAACAAACGAAAACATTCAATTTAACCTTGAAAGCGAATTAGGTAAAATTGTTCACAAATTGCCGAATGAACTCCGGGCAAAAAATTGTTTATTAAGAAATTTTGGGCCTCTATTAATCAGCTGGAAATTTTTGGTCGTGCTGATAGCAAACTTTGAATATGTTATCTAAATTGACCGTTTAAAATGTTTA
>JBAMBJ010003272.1:0-51876 GCA_037043495.1 Drosophila recens | reverse complement strand
TACACCTGTTTATCTCACGAACCAGGTGAGTTTTCAAAAGTCTTAGTATGCACATTTGTAAGTTAGGTTGATACCTTTCGATCGGTATATAACTCGACCTGATCGGACAGTCATAGCAAATCTTCCATTCTTCCTGTGTATATATGCTAGTCGCCTTCGCACCCTTCGTGCTGCTTTCGTCACTAGCGCGGACTGCCGTCCGCAGTGATTTAAAAAAATTACTACATTCAAGCGCAGCTGTTTGTCATATTATTTTAAATAATTGGTCAAAATGTCAAACTGACTGTCATTATAATTAATTTTTTCATTACTGTTTGTTTCAGTTTCAATTTTATTAATTTACACTGCATGAATGATTTATGTTTTATGCTAAATAACATAATCATAATCATATCACTTTAAATATCTTATCTTTACTTTAATTTCATATTCCATAGAGCATAGCAACAACAATAAGCAATTATATTTATTTATTGAAGAAATTTAAAATTAATAAATAGTTAAACAATTTTAGCACATTAACATTCTCAATGTAATATGTATATCCGTAATATCCTGTTAAATCGCAGTCAGTTGCCTCGCACAATCTCGCATATTACTCATACGCGCCGTGTTCACAGCGAGGCTTTAAAATGGCTTACCTAAACAACAAGAGGAGCTGACAAAATTTAAGCCTGTCAAAGCCAGAACTTCTGACAGACAAAGGGCAATATCGCAGCTGACAGGAAATCTATATAGGATGGCAGACAGACGACGGCTATAATAAAATCGATTTTTTATGTTTGGCCACTGACAAGGGCGCGTCACATTGGGCATTGGGACGCGTCTCGACCAGTGGGCACATAAATATGGCCACACACACACACACTTACACATATACACTCCCAACTGACAGGACACAGACACGCCAACTGATGATGGGCAGACAAAAGTTGACCTCGACTTTGAGCTGTCAAAGCCAAAAACTAACTGACCTAAACCAACAAAAATCGACTTTGCAGCCTAAACACAAAGCCTGAGCATGACAGGACAACGAAAGGGAAGGCGGAGGAGGCGGGAAAGGGGGGCGGGGTAAAGGCGGGTTCGTTCGGTCGGGCGTTAAAATACAAAATATCAGCATGACGCAATGATTTCCGGCAAGTGAAAATGAAACCTGTTGGAGCTGCTGCTGTTGGCAATATAAACAAATTCAATTTGACAGCTGACAGCGACAACGGCGGCAGTAGCAACAATGACAACAACAACACAATGACACACTCACACACACACACATAAAGCCGCAAGTAATAAACTTTTACGATCTGTTTTACGGCAACGCGGCACGTGCAACTAGGCCCAAAACATTGGCACACACACACACACGCGCGGGGGCACAAATAAAAAGGGGCATGGTCGGTTGCAACATAAATTTAATGAAGCCAAAAACGCGGCACGACAACAACAACAATGCAGACACCAAAACAAACTCTCTCACACACACATATGTATGTGCTGGCAGCGACGGAGACTGAGGCAGCGACTGAGACAGAGACTGAGACCGAGGCAGAGAGCTCCGCAATGTAGGCAATAAAAATAAAATAAAAGTAAATTGTTCAAGGACAACAATATTTTATGCTATTATTCTACAAACGCAGCGAAAGCAGAGAAAGAGAGAGAGAGGAAGAGAGTGACAGAGAGAGCAAGCATAAAAGTCTGAATGCCGGCAAAAGAATTTGTCTGTTCTTTTTTTTTGATTCTTTTGGTCGCTTTGTTTTCGTTTTGCAGCGAACAATTTACAAATTTCACCAAAGGGGGTTGTTATCCTTGCTGTGTGTGTGTGTGTGTTTGTGTGTCCTGTTGGATATTGGGTGCGTCTGCGTCTGCGACTGCGACACAAAAACGTCACAAGCACTCAAAAAGCATTCACATTTCGCGTCTGCTTTTGGCTTCTCTTCTGCTGCTGCTGCTGCTGCTGTCCTTGCCGGCAGTAATGCCATTGATGGATGATTCTTTTGGCCGGCGAGAGTGCCGAAAAATAAAAGCACTAAAACTTGCAATTTGTATGGAATACATCAGCAGCAGACGCGGCCAAAAAGACGCACAGACGGACAGAGAGAGACTGTTGGCCAGAAAGAGGCGGCACGACAAACAGAACCTGAGTTATAGAAAGCCATAACCTGCACTCTCCCTTACGACCAGACACAGTAACTGTGTGTGTGTGTGTGTGTGTGTGAGTGTGGGTGTCTCTCTATGTATGTGTGTGTGTGTGTGCTTGGGGCGCGCTTTATGATTGCCAGGCATAAATAAGCGGCAAAAGCACCCCAATGACAAGGCAAGGGTGTCCTCTTACTATATACACATATAAGAATGAGTCTGTGTATGTATGTGTGTGTGTGAGCAAAGTGCACTTCCTGTGTCCTTTCAGTGTTTTGCCACCAATTGCTGCCAGCTACAGCCACAACAACAACAACAAACAACTAGCAAGGGCTGCTTCACCTGCTTTACATTGCCAGCACAAGGCAAGTCCTTTTTTCGTCCTGCGCTTTTTCTGCTGCCGTTGGCGCTGTCAACGCCGTCGACGACTGGATAAATGTGTGTATCTACAGCATATACAGGCGCTTCTTTCTGACTCCCACTGTATGTGTGTGTGTGAGTATCTGTGTCGCTAACTGCCTTGGTCCCGTGCATCTCGATGGATGTCTGCGCATCTTCTCTCTGTTGCCTAATGGCTATATATAGTTCATATGTATACATATATACATACGTATGTGTGTGTGTATTTGTGTGCTAAGCAAAAGTAGCAATTCATCATAGAAAATGGCGGAAGTAATCGTCCCTTTATGGGGTGAACGTGAATGTGAATGTGTCTGCTCATTGCTTCTGTATTCTGCAAGTTGTGAAGCAATTAGAATTTCGCTCGCCGTCTAATGTCCCACAATGCGAGTACTATACATACATGTCATGCAACGATTTTAATACTTTTTACTTTAATTTCAGATAATTGAATATTTTAATATTGAAATATTTATATACTGAAGATAATTTGCTTTAAATTTTAATTTATTTCTAATAAATCATAAAGAACTTGGATATTTATCTAATAATAAAACTTATAAGCTAGCTGGTGATTTTATTAGCTTGATGGCGAACTAGATTCATATTGTGACTCTCTACACTATGTTAATTCTAATTCCTAGCTCAAATAAAATAAAATTGACTCAAATGCTGCACAGCATTTTTAATTTACTGCATATTCGGTAACATAATTATAATTGATATTTTAATTAGCACAAGTAGACAAACATTTTTAAGGAAGTTTCAATTTAAATCAGCTAACAAAAATAAATAAATAATAATTTATTTGATTATTTAACGTCGATTAAAAGAAGTCGACAGAGAGAAAAATTTAAATTGTTCAAATTGGAATAGAATTATAATATAAATATATTATATATATAAAATAAACGTAAAATTTACAATTACATATATTAAAAACATTTTGATTGGATTCATAACTTAAATATATAAGCTAAAGTTAAATTATGTATTGTAAGTTAGATTATATAATAAATAGTGATTAGTCAAGTGAAGGTAACAAATTAATATATTTGGTAATTTTCTTCAAATTATATTCTTGTAAATGTTTTCCATAGTTATAAATGTCATCGTTTATGCATTATAAGTATGATAGAGAAGACTGTATTATATTGCTAAAAAGGATAATTTTTGTATGAAAAGGGGGTTATTTCCTCCTTTTCATGCAAAAAAAAAGGTTTTTTGCCACTTTCAAAAAATCATAAAAATTCTAGCGAAGAGATTTTTGAAATTATTTTCGCAGTTTCTCTTAGAATTGTTTGAAGAATTTTTTTGCATCAAAAAATTTGTTTTCTATAACCAAGGATTAATGTCAAGAAAAAAACTTTAAAAAAAAAAAATATAAATTAAAAATATAACATCTAACGGAAAATGATTTTTACGAAACTTAAAATATACTACTTATAATAGTTAAGTAATTGAGTAATTGTTAATGCAAAATTTATTAGCATTCGATGAGTATTCTATGGTATCAAGGAATAAAGCGATCTGCAGAATAACGTCAAGGATTACAGCGAAAAGATAAATTTCAACTGTAAACTTCAAATTTGTCCAAATTGATTTAACCCATAGATAACCTATTCTAATGCCAATTATTTAAATATAAAATATATTAATGCTCATAAAACTATTCTTTTCTAAGTTAAAATTAAAAGTAAAGATATTAAAAAAATATTTTCCTATTTTATAGTAAAGTCATATCGAAAGCTCTTCAAGAACTAACTGTCAGAGCTTTGCCCAAATCAAAATAAACTTAAAAGTTACTTTAAGTAATCACAGGACATTGTTTAATTTCAAATGGGAGAAATACTACTCAACACTCATACAACTATCGCATCAAGCGCATAATGGGATCTTAAACAACCAATTGTTTTCGTTAATCCATTATTAGAAAAGTAGACTGTCAAAGACGTGCCACATGCCCCAAATGTTTAGTGCCGCAAGAAACATGAAAAACGCATCTCCAAGCCACTTAATGCCACACAATGACTCTAGACATTTTATGCCCCAACAATCCAGCAAATGGAACGAGTTTCAGAATCAGACCCAGAACCGGACCCAGACCTAGAATTAGATACAAACACATACAGACCCCGACCAAGAGCCAAGTCATCAACTTTGGCTCAAGAGTCGAGCATTTAGTTAATTTTAAATGCTTATTAGCGCAATTTACAATTTCTCACATGGCAAAAGGCAAGTGCTTCTCAGGGAGGGAGAGGGCCATAAACAGAAACGGAAACAGAAACAGAAACAGAAACGGGACTAGACCCAAAGGCGGAGTGAAAAACCAGAGCCGGAATCATCATCATTATCAGTGAGATAGACACTTTGGGGCAGCAGCAGCATATGTAGAGGCGAAATTATAATTTTATTATCATTGCCACAACGGCGAGTGTCTTATCACCAAGTTTTACGAGGCCACAGATCGCACACAGGTCATGTTGTTGCCATTGTTGTTGTTACCCTTTCGAAATGAAAATAAACTGTAGCTTAAAACGTTTACGATGACGACATCGTCATCGTCGTCATCGTCATCGCCGTCGTCGTCGGGTTAACATCGCTCTTGGCCTGGTCGCATTGTCTGTTGTCTGGGTTTATGGCCCTTTTATGCGCTTTTTATGTATCATTCTAACCTCAATTTAATTGTTTAGCCGGTGACAATCATTACCCCAATGCCAACATTATCATCAACATATGCATGTCCCTCTGTCGTCCTTCCTTCTATTTCGAGTTTTACGACTCCAAGGAGCTGTCAATTTGATGTCCTCGATGCTCCATTGACAACACATCTGCCAGTTGGGTCGAGCTAGTAATAAAAACATGAAGATTACACTTTATGGCCCCGGCAAACTTAACGGAAGTTGTAAAACACTCAAGTGTAATGATGCTACCAACTTTCATACCCATCCCCCCCCCCCCTTGTCACTCCCCTTGCCCCTTGTGGTGTGAAAACTAACGTAGAGCTTTTCATTTGACATTTTACGAGCTTGCCAATTTTTATGATCTTATCTTCGCGTTGAGATGAACTCGCTTATTATTTTTCTATTACATTATAATTTACAGCATTCGCCGTTTGATTTTTACAACCATTTAATGGGGGTAGCCACAGATTTGTCATTGCCTCCGTTGCAGTCTCTCAGCTCAATGCTAAATAAATCACAAATATTTACAGGTTGTCCTTATACAGATCTTGGGATAGATTCCATCGCAGTTGCACAGCTCATAAAACTCCGCCTGAGTCATTGAGCTATTTGTTTTTTATGTGCATGCTGTGTTTTGTGTTTTCTTCTCGCTTTTTATACCGTGTGCCCATTGAATATTGTCCTGAAAAGGGTATAACAACTTTCAGCAATTTTATGTACTAGTCAGAAGTAGAGATTTTTCATTCTGTTAATTTAAATATAACCTAAAAACAGAAAATTTTAAGTGGGTTTGCTCGAAACGAAACAAATATCGGTTTCAATTACGGCATCGGCTATGTTCGAATTTAGGTTTTCAGTTATCGGTTACATAACGTCCTTAAATGAAAAATAAAATGGCAAAAGTTGACATTTTCAAAAATATTTTCTTACGTGTTTAGTGCATTTTATCAACACTATTTTTATTATAAAAGTCAAGCTTTGAAGACTTGTCGTTTTCGAATTATTTAAAGAAAACAATGCATCGCGAACACGACGAAATTTTGAAGTTTGCAAGAAAATACTCTTAAACTATAATAAAATAATGTAGCTTTCCATTTTAGAAATAATTTTGATGTGTTACTATCATTTTATTTATTTTACAAGTTTTATTAGTAATTTGTAACGCGACATCGCGAACGTGACAAGATTTCCACCTAGTTTGTTCCGAGAATTTGTTCATAAAATTTTATTCAATATATAAAAACATCTTGTAAAACTTGTTTTAAATAAAATTTTCAATATATTTCTATGTTAAAATGGTTTACGTTACAATTTTACTATCTCACTAAGTGTAATCGATACAATAAAAACCGTCCATTTTGGAAATCAATTATTAAGAAAATGGCCAAAAATATTGAAAAAGAATTTATTCCTATAAAGAATCTATGTATATGTTCATCCTATTGAATTCCTTCTAGCGTATATTGCTTAAATAAATAACTTGAATATATTTTTGGAAGCAAATTTCACAAGATGTGAGTTTTTGATCAATTTTACTGTATTGGGCGAGGTTGACCATTTTCTAGAAATGCCGATATATAATTTTAAAACTAATATTCATAAATTTCAAGAATTAAGAGCTTTTTATTGAGATCAAACTATAAAACAGAAATAAAAATAAATTTTAAATTTTTTTTAAAATTAAAATTTTATGCTTATTTTAAATAATTTCGGTTTTTGGGTTTCAGTATAAAAACAAGTTTGATTCGGTTACGGTTTCAGTTACGACTACCAATATCAATCGGTTGATACCAGTTAACGGTAACGGTTAAGTTAACGGCTTTAAACCCTGCTTTAAAATTAATATTTCTCTTTAATCTAATCATCAAAACAACTATTTGACCAACTTTTTTTGTCTGATTCAAAAATGTTCCTAGAATAAATTTCTTATGAGGATGGGTAATTTCTTCTACACAGGGTATTACGCAGTTGAGCACTTTAAAAAAATGTACTCCTTGCAGCATTTGGCTAAAACAAAGTGCGGTCTGCATTATTATCGAGTGTCAATGTCGTTGTTGTCGTTATCCTTGATCCCTTTTGGCATCAGCTACTGATGCTGCAAAAGGTGTAAAAATGTTGTTGCCCATTGCCATTACTATTATTGTTTTTACCCAACGCAGTTGTTGTTGCTCGTATTGTTGTTGTTGCTGTCTGACTCCTTGCCAATCTCTTGATATTCATTCAAGCGCGAAAATGGATTTGTTTTTTACGACTTGATTATTATGACTGCGTTTGATTACAAATATTATGGCACCGAATGCGTTGCCTTCCCCAAAAAAAAAAAACAGAAAACAAAAAAAAACAGTTGTACGCTTTTTATGGTGTTCAGTGAAGTTGTAAATGGTTTTGATTTTGGTTTGGTTTATATCTGTTTTCATTGTTGATTTTTGGCAATTTCTTGCTTATGTTTATTAATGAGAAATCATCGCTTGCAGGCGGCTTATTCCGATTATGCTGTTGTCATTTGTCGCCACAGAGCTGAACAGATTTTTGCTGATTTTTTTCTTTGTTATTGTAAATAAATTTTAAATTTGTAAATCTAAGATTTGTTCCAGTAAAACCGGAATTTGCAATTTCTGCTTGTTTTTTGTTTGCATTTCAAATCAACTGCCAAAGCAGTTGAAGGTTGAAGGAAACAAAGTCAAGTCTAAGATTGCCCGACACTTTTGTGTATAAAGAAACAATTTGCTTGCCAACGAAACAAAAGTGCAATAAAATAAAATTAAATCTGCAATTTTGAGGTTTCTTTTTGGTCATAAAAAGTGTCTGGCTTAAAGTCTGATGCTGCGGTCTGTGCGCACTTACCTTTGACCCAACTAAATGACAGCCATTGTCAAGACGTTCAGGATGCCCAAGGATGTCGAAGGATGCCCAAGGACCTGGCATGCAAAAAATGCCTCAACTTCCAACTTGATTAAAAATGAAAGAACTTTTCACTTTGTTGCCACTGTCAATGGACGTTTTATGGGACTTTCATTTCAAGTTGTTGGCATCATAAAATTATGCTTAATGTAACAAACGAAATTGCTGTTTTCCCAGATAAAAGTCCATAAAGTAAATTACACTGTACATAATTGAAAATGGGGCGCGAAACAGGTTTCCTCAATTTTCGCAATTGTGGCTAAGTTCGTTGGCCAAGAATCTCAATCTGAGCTGAGGATTTGCTAAGCCTGGAATGAAAATCAAAAGTCAATTTCAATTTCAAACGCAGACTGATAAGAAAAGGAGCTGCGTCTGCTTATCAGCCAGCACAAAAGGCTTCAGTCCCCGATGACTGATGGCCGCAAGGATGCTACGGTATTTGTGTAGACCGATAAGATTACCTAAGCTCTGTTACCTCTGGCAATTTCAATGAAAAATGAGTTAATTAAAGCCACGTTCCCAAAATGCCAAGACGATCAAATTCTTTGGCTTTTGCAAAACTTTTCATTCAACGCAGATAACAGCAAAGACTTTGGAAATTCTAAACAGTTACAGTTTTTGGAGGTTGTCCGTCTGCTTATTAAATCAAGTTAATAACTTTTAGAGCCGCAATAAAAGTGTCAAAGATTATAGCATAGTTATAGGCCAAATTCTCTGTGTTCTCTGCCTCTCTCTCTATAAGGATAAAGCAATTAAATTTGCTTTAATTACGTCGCATTTTTGTTGTTGTTTTTTTTTTTTGTCGTACGCGCCAGGATGTTTGTTAATTTCAACGCCTCATGCGGCTCAGATAAAATGGCAGCCAAAACGCGCAGAGCCGGAAAATTTTTGTGACCAACGTCGCCATCGTTCATCGTTGATCCTTCGTCCCGAGTCCTGCGTCCTTCGTACTTTGGCTCGTTTTGCATGCACAGCATTTGCCGGCTGAAAATTCAAAAAGGGGGACAGAGTTTTTTCTGTGCGGTGGTGTAGGGAACTGGCATGTTTATCTGCACTCAGACAGATACGCCGCATGTCGAGCAGTGGTAGCTGGAAAAGCAGCCAGAAAACAGTTGGAGCAGTAGCAGGAAGCACAAAACTGGCAGCGTCCATGGTTGCTGGGTAGTGTGTGCAAATGTTGTGCGAGCCATTAATCACACGATTTCATGAATACATCAGCCAGTGAAGCACAGAGTCTGCCAGACGAGGATGATGACGACAGCAGCAGCACAGAATACAGAGCACAGAGTCTGCTGCAAGGACCACAGGACCAGGACCACAACAGGATGAGCAGGCCAGCAAACATAAACGCAACAAAACGGAATGACTCAAAAATCTTATTTTCAGCTCATGTTGTGCTCGTTTGTTATTTTTTGTCCGCCTCTGTTTGTTCGCCGCGAAGGGTTAAAGTTGGGCACACGGGGTTGGGGAATCTCATATCACATGCGTCCAGGCATTTTAGCCTTTTTCCCAGTGTCTCCCTGTGAGATGCTAGTTGCATTAATGACATCACAGGACGTTGCGGAGACGCACAAGTCGAAGTCAGAGCCAGTCACTCAAACTGCGGCTCTGGCTGCGGCTGTGGCTGTCAGTGCAGCCATTCTTTTGGCCAGGACCAAGAAGGGTTTTGTTTTCGGTTTTCGGTTTTGGGTTTTTGGGCTTGTGACCAGGACTGGAACTGGGACTGGGACTGGGACAAGCACTGCTATTGGAACGTATTCCTGCTTAGTTGGCAGCTCAAATTTTGAATGTGTGCGTGTGTGTGTCACAGACAAACCATTAAGCTCTTGACTTGTAGCTGAGACTCTCTCTTTGCTCCTTGCCGCCCAGTTACCCAAATGTGGGCGTACCCAAAATGCCAGCTGCACCCATCAAATGAGTTTTCTGGCCTGCCTCTGATGAGGACATTGAGAGACTGCTCAACGGGGTTGCATTTCTTTCAACAGATTCAAATTTTAAAGGTATTTAAAACGGGAAACAAACTTTACACTCTTTTGTAAATTGTCATCTTAATCGATTAAAATACTTAATTCACAAGATTTAAATATATGTTATTTGAGTTATGAATATAAAACTATCATCACTCTATGCCAGAGGTAAACAAATACATCGAAAAATCCATAACTAAAATTTTCGAAAGCTTAAATTCGATAATTTGCTGACTTTCAATCAATTTAATTCAGTCGACTATCATAAAACATAGACTACATCCTGAAGCTTAGTAGTTAATCGTAGTTGATTTGGCAATTTCAGTTAAGCATACCTGTTAAATAATAATAATTTCTGATTATTTTTTATTATTACTGATTATTTTTGATTATTTAGTAAAAATCAAATTATTTTAAATTTTCACAAAGTAGCCAAAATAATCAGATAAAATCAAAAATAATCCGAAATAATCAGAAAGATTATTTTTGATTATTTTTTATTTTTTTTGATTATTTTTAAATGTAATCATTTAAGATAATTTCTTATTATTTGAAATTGTAATCTTTATATTATATAATCACAAATTTGAATTATATAGTCACAACGATTATTTCCAAAAATAATATAATTTATTAGCAATTCTAATCGAAATTTAAAAGATATGCAGTTAAGTTTACTACAAAATAAGGATTGGATTAATTGTTAAAAGTTAAGATTTTAAATTTTCGGAGAAGTTAAGGATAGATTTAAATGCATGACATTCCGCTTGAAAATCTTTTAAGCTTATACAAATTTATTGAACTTTTGACCTTGCTTTGATCTTCGATCCTGCAACTTACAAGTTAAAATTTGAATTGTGTATTTTCTATTTAAAAATATTTTTTTGGAGATTTATTAAGAGCCCGAATCTACAAAAATCCAAAGATTGTAGATTTTAGACAAATCTAACACTACTCAATCGATTATACATATGAGAATTACAGCCCAAATTTTTAAAACAAGAGCAGTAGCTATGCATTAGACTGTTCATATTTTAAGTCAAAAAACTTGCCACACTGCTAATTAAACATGCAAATATTCTGGGAAAGTTCTCTACACAAAGTTATGCCAATTTTGTAGCTCATTTGCAAAAAATCCTTTTTTCACATTGCTTCTGATAAACATGCCAACAACTTTTGAATACATATTCCTTTCGCCTGACTTCCTCTTAGCATAAACAACAACAAAACACAAAAAGGAGAAAGAGATAGGGAGAGAGAGAGGGGCAGACACGCTTCCGTTGGAGACAAAGTTTTCTTTGGCGGCTTTAAAATAAAGTTTTTTATATTTTTAATTAGATGCACATGAGGTTTTACTTAACAAAGTTTTGACGGCCGGCACAGAGAGCACAGGGAGCACAGAGGAACAGAGGAACAGAGAACACAGAACACACAACACTCAGTTATGGCATCTTTAATGCCCCGGTCGAGTTGAGTTGAGCTGAGTTGAGTTGAGTTTCTTCATGCCACCGATCGTCCCACCTGCAACTTTTGTGCCATTGCGCCAAAAACTTTCTAGCTCACACTCACACACACACACACATACACAGATGTACAAGTAATTGTTATTTTTGCAGACAAACATCCGGACACATCCTGGCCACACTCAGAGTTTTATAATTTTTCCATTGCATACGCCAAGGCGCTGCCTGATTTTGTATATCAAAAAAGTTTTGCAGCTTTTGCAAACGGATTTAAGTGCATGTGTGTGTATGTGTGAGTGTGTGTGTTAGTGTGTAAGTGTGAGTGTGGCATATAAAATAGTTGCCTTACTTCATTGTGGAATCGGCTTAAGCGAAAAGCCGCCTAGTTAGAAGGCGAAAAGCATCGAAAACTTTACAGCACGACGCTGCAGGTAAATGTCAGAATTGATGCCACTCAAAAAGGTGCACAACTTTTGCTCAGGCTGCACTATTTCTATACGCTCACAATAGGGCATATTAACTTGTAACTTTATGCAAATGGTTCATATTAGTAATGGAAATTCAGTTTTCGAGAACGAGATTTAAATTAAAATGTTAAAATCGTCTAAAAAATCAAGCTGTCGTTGTATCAAAAATGTTTCGAGTTTAAGTACTTGTATGTATGTATGTACGTTTATAGATAAAAATGTTAAGCTACTTTAGATACTTCGATTGTACTTTATGAGTACCCAACACATCTAATCTAAGCTCGAGCTCGAATTCCAATATTCGAGCTGTCGATATATCGCCAAAAAATGATCAAGTTTAAGTACTTAAAAATTTCATCTGCAAAAATCGTTTTGTTATTTTTCCATGTATTTAAACCAGGGACCGAAACTGTTATGAGGAATATAAAAAGAATTACTTTTAATTATTACTTATAGACTTT
The DNA here is from genome assembly GCA_037043495.1 of Drosophila recens. Lineage (NCBI taxonomy): Eukaryota > Metazoa > Arthropoda > Insecta > Diptera > Drosophilidae > Drosophila > Drosophila recens. The sequence goes on along the minus strand of JBAMBJ010003272.1, from coordinate 39,401 downwards.
TACTTTATAAATCATACTTAATAATTATGTATTTTTAATTAAAAAAATTAAAATTATAAATAGTTATAAATATTGAATTTTATTAAATAAATCAAAAATAATGATTAAATATGATGTCTTTTCTTTTGATTTTTTTATGTAAATTACGTTATCATCTTCCTAATAACCAAATTTACTTATGTTAAATATTTGGAATGTTTATCTTGAGTATTAACAAAGATATTCTAAAAAGGCTTTAATAAACAATTTCAAATTATAAAAGTCTTCAAAGACTTACAATATATGATGTCAATTCAAAAATAATAGTTATTTAAAGCTTTTATTTATATTCCTCACAAAAACTTTTATTTTTTTTAATCTCAAAAATAAGTTTATTGGCTGTTTGCAGAGATACTGTTTTTGTTTCCCAGTTTTTTAAATATAATATATGTCAAATTTATTTAGATTTATTAAATATTTTGAATATCCATTTACGTATTCTTTTTAAAATAATAAGAATAAATTTTTAAATAAATATAAATATAAATTTTGAAAATTGTTTAACGATTGGATAGAAAACACTGAAATTGTTCAAGAGATTATTTTCCAGGCATTACTAGCGCCATCTAGCGCAATTGGGCTGCAAAATACTTATTTGTTTGTTTGTATTTGACACAGCGTATCTCATAGTTGTGCACTCCCGCCTTGAGTTCTTCGACTTGTTGTTATTGTAGTTGGTTGCAGGTTGCAGCTATCGTTGTTGTTGTTGTTATTGTGTTTGTTGTTTTGTTTGCTGAAAAGTCCAAAAAACACCAACAGGCCCAGAAAGTTTGGTATTGTTTACAGGCAGACCGGCAACCTGACCAGCAACCAGAGCTGAGCGGAAACAGAGCTCAGCAGCAGAAGCCACGCCCCCGCCCCTGTTCCTGCCCCTTCGTCATGCCACAACATTTGCACAATTAGCAAGCAGGCACAGTTGGCAACTTGGCTTGGGCCATGGGCTTAGCCTAATTAAAAAAAAAAAAGAAAATAATACAGAGAAACGTCAGCGTCACATTTTGTGGCTGCCTCTTTCCCTTGCCCCTTCCCCTTTCTCTGCTGCTGCTGCTGATGGCAGAAAAAAAATTTTAAATTGAATCAACTTGAGTGCTCATAAATTTTTCTAGTGCTTTTATGTTTTGGAAAATTTGCAGTTTCGCTACAGCTTGCTGCGTCACTTGAAGCCCTTTTTCTGGTCTTGGTCCTGATCCTGGCCAAGGGCATTTGGTGAGGAAGGAGAAAGCAAGCCAGGTGTGACAGCCTCTTGTTGTTGTTGTTGCTGTTGCTGTTGCTGGCAAAGTTTTGTTTAAAGTCAATCAACGGCAACGGCTTTGCTTGCAACATTTTTGGCCGCCTTTAATTTGAGGCTGTCAGCTTCTTTGTTGCCACATACATATAAATATGTATGCTTATATATATAACTGTGCCACATTTCGCGAAATATATATTTATATACATAATAATACATATGTATGTATCTTAGATGATGCTCTGCTAGCGACTTTAGCTTGTTAATGGCAAGTTTTTCAAAGAGAGCCAATTAAGTTGTCAGTCATTCTCTAGTTGATGCTTCTGCTTCTCTTCAGCAACAGCAACAGCAACTGGGTAAACTGTCTGTTAGTCGGTTTGTCGGTCTGACATGCCAATTAATTAATTAAGGCATCCTTGCAACATTTAGCAACTGGCAACTGGCAAGACGGCTGCCCTTTTAACCTGAACTAAAGTACCAAAAACATTGCAACAATTTAAGACAACAGCAAACAAAGAGCATAAACACACACATACACACTCACACACAACAGACACACACAGATACTCAGGGAATGTCACGCAGCGTGTCGCGTGGTAATTTAAATTTTAATTTTGATCTTAATCTCTTAATGCGAAATAAAATGCCGCACACTGGTGCCCGCACATTGGAGCCAGAGCATCCGCAATCAGCACAACCCACACACACACACACACACAAACACACACACACATACGGAGATTGCTTGACACTCTACCTTTTTCTTTTCCCCACTCACTCTCTTTCTCTCTCTCGAATCGTTCTCAGTTGGCTTCTACATAATTTACCTTCTTTTGTCTCTTGTCTTTTGTACGTAAATGCAATTTCAGCTTTTAAAGATATTTCACTGGGCGTTGATCTGAAAAAGATTCGCTCGTGCAGGAAAAAATCGAGATGGAATAATACAAAAATTATGAGAGAATACGGCATATTTTTTTAAATTTTCTTGATTTTTTTTTATATGTTTACTGATTTGCTGACTGAGAAACAACATGTAGACCAAACGGTTATGGCTAGAAAGCATACACCCAACATAGCTGAGACAATTTTATCGTTTTGCGAAATTCAACCTGTAAGTCGGTCAAATTCGGGATCAAAGCTCAGAAATTTGCTAGTAGGGATAACTATTTTGTTTCTTAAAATACCTCAACTCACATATTGTGTAATTGGAACTTCGTGTTATATCCTTGCCAAATGTACCTGCTTAAAATATACACTTTCGAAAACCTTTTTCATCTGGCAATCATAAAACATGTCCCAAAAAATCCGATAGGTTGACGGGACTCTTAAATTTGACCTAGGCAAATATAACACAAATGTACGACAAGAAATGTAACACAAATGCACTTGGAACCCAAGTTGAGAGCAATTATGAGAACGGCTGTAAAGGAAGTAAGACATGTGGACAGCACATGTTAGACAGACAACGAGGCGTCCTTCCAATGACTGGACAGAGCTAGAAAATACGATTTTCATGGTAGTTACTCAAGGTTAAGATCTTAAGAAATAAATTCAGTTTAAAATTCGAACTGATTGTAGCATGAACAATACTAATATCAACCATACCCAACAATTGTAAGGGTATTTCAATTCAAATATACAACAACCCATTTAGCGACACTTCGTTGCTAAACATTACACAACCCAAAGTACAATTGAAATATGATCGTCCACTCATAAGTGGCCTGACCATAGCGTGGGATATGCAACGTCGGCATATTCCACCGCATACCATTCCTTTGTCTTGTGCTATGTATGTATATTAGGGTGTCCCTTATTTGGTCAAAGTCAATATTTTTAAACGCATACGGGCTAGTTCTGTTCATTAGGTCCTAAAGCACTCAGAAATAAATTTTTACCTCAATCGGAGTATGATAACCCGTGCCGACTTGGATCGGAAAATTTAAAGATTATATGGGACAAAAAAATTTTTTTTTTTTTTAATTTTTTATTTTTTATTTTGTTTATTAGGTCCTAAAGAACTCAAAACCAAGTTTTCACCTTAATCGGAGTACGATAACCCATTCAAATTTGCATCGAAACATGAAAAATCATCGAAAAATGTATAATCAGTGTTAAAATACTGTTTTTTTATGTTTCGATGCAAATTTGAATGGGTTATCGTACTCCGATTAAGGTGAAAACTTGGTTTTGAGTTCTTTAGGACCTAATAAACAAAATAAAAAAATAAAAAATTAAAAAAAAAAAAATTTTTTTTTGTCCCATATAATCTTTAAATTTTCCGATCCAAGTCGGCACGGGTTATCATACTCCGATTGAGGTAAAAATTTATTTCTGAGTGCTTTAGGACCTAATGAACAGAACTAGCCCGTATGCGTTTAAAAATATTGACTTTGACCAAATAACGGACACCCTAATGTATATGTACAATGTATATGCTTTAAGTGCAGGCAAATATATGTATACGATCGCTGCATGCTCCCGCTGTACTCAGCAACAGAGACATATATCCATATATCTTTATGTACGCCGCTGCGCTGCCGCCGGCTTCACCGACGTAGCAACGCGCAGCATTAGGCTAAGTGAATATTAAAAGATTATTGAATAAAGGCACCTAAAAGTATTCGGACGTGTTTTTGATCGTGTATTAAAAACCTATCCTTTACATCATATTGCTTGCTTGGGTCCATTTCATTTGGTTCTTCAAGCGCTCTGCTGTTTTCCCCTACCATTGGTAAGAGGCACTGAAAACTAGGCTTACATCAGAAAGTGAGTGCTTCAAAATACAAAAACAAAACACCGAAAACTAAGAAGAAGAAGCCAAGAAGCAGCAGCATGAACAAGAACAACAACAGCAGCGGCAACACCAACAGCAGAAGAGAAGTAGCTACAACAACAACAACAACAACAACAGGGGCAACACCAATGGCAGCAACGCAGAGTCAACAGCAGCCGAGTCAACCCAGACCAAATAGAAGAGGCGGTAAACGGATAAAGCTCCTCAACCAGAGACGACTGTATAAGGAATTGCTAAAGCTCGAGGGAGCAGCCGGCGAGGATCGACAACACTACATAGAGCGTCTGGCAGATTTAGAGAAGCAGCTTCGAACTAAGGCGAAGAAACGCTACTAACTTTCTACCTCAAGCCGAAGCGTGTAAGTTTTACACTGCAAACGCTGCTTGAAAAATACTCGTACTAACCTCTGTTAGACTTTGTACTAAAACCAGCGACCGTAACGACTATAATTTTTTTAAATATAAATTATGAAATAAAAGTTGTTTGTGAATTTTTATCAAAACAAATTAAAAGAAAACTCTATTTCTTTCGATCTAAATAAAAAATTATTAAACAATACAAATTCAATTTTTGTTTAAAAATCACAAATTAACTTTGATTTTAAATTTGTATAATAAAAATTAGAAATAAAAAGTTTTCAAATTTTATAATAAAAATTGAAAATAAAAAGTTATTTTTCAATTTTTATTTTAACAATTTAAAATAAAAGTTATTTTTCAACATTTATAAAAAAAAATGCAAAATAACTTTTTTACTATGATATTTAAATAAATATTTAGCAAATATTGTAAAAAAAAGTTAAGATCCTTGTCCAAAACCATATGACTGAAATTGAATTGTATAAACAAAATATTGTAATCATATTATTTAATTTATTTACATATTTTTATTTTTTATTTAATTTAAATTTTATTGTGTTTTGACCACTAGAAATAGTTACTAAGAAAACTCAATAAACTATTACCAATGAAATAAATCGCCTTTAAGTGCACTTAAATTTTATTATGATCCAAGAAATAAATAAATGCGCTTAATATTTCAAATTTATTTCATAACTTATATCAATTTAAGGATTTTCATTCCAGAACATTTTGCCAATATTTATAAATTGAATTATATTAATACAAATTATGTAAGATTTTTCTGATTTTTTTTTATATGTTCAAAAGTCTCGACAATTATTAAATCTAATTGTGCTATACAGTATCTTATCTATAAATAAAACTCTTTGTCCTACCGGACTCGCTGACTGAAAAACAACGTGTAGACCAAACGGTTAGGGCAAGAAAGCATAAACACAACAGAGCTGAGACAATTTTATCGTTTTGCGAAATTCGACCTGTAAGTCAGTCAACTTCGGGGTCAGAGTTCAGAGATGTGTTAGTAGGGATAGCTATTTTGTTTCTTAAGATATCTCAACTCACAGATTGTGTAATTGGAATTTGCTAAATTTTTTGTATTGCTTAAAATATACATTTTCGAAACCCTTTTTCATCTGGCAATCATAAAATATGTCCCAAAAACACCGATAGGTTGACAGATCTCTTGGAACCTAAGTTGAGAGCACCATTGTAAAACCATATGTTAAATTATAAAAACGGCTGGAACGGCATCTAGACATGTGGGCAACACATGTTAGACAGACAACGAGGCGTCCTTCCAATGACTGGACGGAGTTAGAAAATAAGATCTTCATGGTAGTTACTTAAGGTTAAGATCTTAAGAAATAAATTCAGTTTAAAATTTGAACTCATATTGCTTGCTTGTGTCCATTTCATTTGGTCATTTGAGCGTTTTGTTGTTTTCCCCCACCAGTGGTAAGAGACACAGAAAAATAGACCTATACCAGAAAGTGAGGGCTTCAAAATAAGTATATAAAAAACAAAAACAAAACACCAAATAACTAAGAAGAAGCAACCAAGAAACAGCAGTATGAACAACAACAGCAGCGGCAACACCAACAGCAGAGAAGAATTAGCTACTACAACAACAACAACAACAGGGGCAACACCAATGGCAGCAACGCAGGGTCAACAGCAGCCGTGTAAACCCAAAACAAAAAGGAGAGGCGGTAAATGGGTAAGACTCCTCCATCAGAGACGACTGTATAAGGAGCTGCTAAAGCTCGAGGAAGCAGCCGGCGAGGATCGACAACACTACATAGAGCGTCTGGCAGATTTAAAGAAGCAGCTCAGCTCTAAGGCGAAGTCACGCTAAGGAGCCGCATTCGTGTCATGGCTTCTTTGCCTCTAATTATGATATAATTTTCTACCTCAAAGCGATGCGTGTTAAGTTTACACTGTAAAGGCTGATTGAAAAATACTAACCTCTGTTAGACTTTGTACTAAAACCAGCGACCGTAACGATTAAAATTTTTTAAATATAAATTATTAAATAAAAGTTGTTTGTGGATTTTTATCAAAAAAAAATTTAAAGAAAACTCTATTTTTTTCGATCCAAACAAAAAAATTATAATATAATAAAATTTTAATTATTTTATAAAAATCAGAAGCTAACTCTCATTTTACATTTTATAATAAAAATTTAAAAAAAAAAGTTATTTTTAAAAATAAAAATAAAAAATAAAAAGTTATTTTACAATTTTTATTTTAGTAATTGAAAATAAAAATTATTTTTCAATTGTATTAAAAAAAATGGCAAAATAACTTTTATGCTATGTTATTAAAATAAATATCGCAAAATAAAAGTTAATGCAGTTTCTCATAGCTCTTATTTGCGATCCCCGACCAAAGCCATATGACTTACATTGAATTGTATAAACAAAATATTGTAGGCCAATCATATGTATGATAATTGACTCTTACTTAACTTAAATTTCATTGTGTTTTGGCCACTAGGAATAATAAGTAAACTCAATAAACTATTTCCAATGAAATAAATCGTCTTTAAGTGCACTCATAGTTGATTATGATCCAAGAAATAAATAAATACGCCTAATATTTCAAGTTTATTTCATAACTTATATCAATTTAAGGATTTTCATTCCAGAACATTTTGCCAATATTTATAAATTGAATTATATTATATTAATTTTCCAGCATATTGAAAGAATATAAATATTCTTCATATATTCAATGTTCATATTGAATAAAATTTTTCAGAATACATGTCAAAAGAAGAACAAATCGAGTAGTTTATTGTGTGAAAATGATGTTTAAAATGCAAATTGTCAAGCCTTTAAATGAGGCGTAACAAGGCCAGAAATTCAACAATCTAAGGGGAGGGAGGAGGAGACAGTGTCTACTCGTATCTCTAAAATGCTTAATAGCCCAAAGGCTATGAGGATTTGACCCCGCATCCCCTATCCCCTCCCATTCATATTGTGCCTGCTGATACACAGAGAGCCAGAGTTAAGCCTGAGCACTTACCGAACTGAAAATTAAACAGAAAATGTCATGCATTTTGCATTCGACAGTGGCCAGAGCATACCAAATATGTATTCCAATATAACGCACCACATTCGCACCACCGCACCACCGGACCACCGCCATCAACCCACATAAGCATCACTAGATACGTGTATATCGCATAGCGGATTCGAGTCTCGACCATTATACAAATGGTCATATTTAATTCGTTCTGCTGGCAATCGAAAAAACCAAAAACAAAAAAAAACAGGAGAAAAACAACAACAACAAAAATAGAAGAAATAAAGGCACATCCAGCATACATACGATGTACCAAATCCCGTGTCTAATCTGTGGCAATAATGCTGCATATAAAAAGATAAAGTTCGCAGTGGACATTGTTCTTGTTGTTGGTATTGGTAAGGTGACCATAAAGTTGTATGATTTGTTTTATGGCCAACTGAGGACGTTATTATTGCTAAAAGGCACGCCCACATCAGCAAGCAAAGCACTCGGAATTGGAATTGGAATATGGGCAGGCAGGCAGGCAGCAGGTAACCAAGGGTATCGACATCGACCTGCCCTCCATTGCGACTCCATTCCTCGAATGCTTCAGATGCTCGTGTCCATATATAAATGGAGTGAGGGCTCAATAAAGCATAATGTGCGCACGTTTTTAATTGGCGTCCGTTGAAAGGCATCGCAGCCAAAGATGGCGACGTTCCTTGTTCCTGTTACCGCTCCTGCTGCTGTTGACCAGAAACCAATTAGCGCCAGCAGCTCGCACCAGACGACGGCCAATTTCGTATGTTAGATGTATGTATGTGTGAGAGTCTGTGTGTGAGAGAGTATATGTGTATCTGTGTGAGTGAGTGCCAAAGTCTAATTACGCTTCAATTGCGCCACTTGCATATATATCGCTAAATTATGGAAATTTTTCGCAAGTCGCATTTCTTACACCTACACACCTACACTCATGTACTTATGTGTGTGTGTGTGTGTGTGCTGCATACAATTTTAATTTCAAATTGACAGAGCACAATTAGGCATCGAGTCAAGTCAAGTTTCCCCCTCATCTCAAATGGATTCTCTGCTGTTCCAATGTAATGTATTTTATTGACGCTGCCGAGGTTATTGCATTGGGCATAAATTAATTTCACGACACGTAAATTGAGCAGTTTTTGACACTCCCCTTAGGCTGCCCCACACTCACACACACACATATACACAAAGCCAATTACGTAGCTAAGGTTTTTCCAGCGCGTGGTGACAATTTTGCTGCTTACCTAAGATTTTCCTCGTCCTCGTTGTCGTTGTCGTTGTAATTGTGTGCCACACTGCAAACCATTAATTCTCGTTAGCGTCCGAAAAGCAACAACAACAACAACAACAACTGTTATGGGGAGTCGAGCGGTGTGGAGCAGGGAGTCCTGGTCAGCTAACTTGGCAGCTTCTTTGGCTCTTTTCATATTAATTTAGTTGATTTTTGTGTGAATTAATTAGGCAAAAAGGTGAAAATGAAGATGAATGTTTTAATTAGGCATGGCCAGGACAGACTGAGACTGAGACTGAAACAGCGCGGATTTGAATGTCACACGCTACACAACAACAAAATACCCCCATCCCCTTCTAACCTTCTTCCCTTCCCCTTTCAGGCACATATTCCTAAAATGTCCTGCAACTCTTTAAGCGCTTTAAAAGCCGACGCAATCATTTGGACCCTGAAGTAGAAGAAAATCCCGGCAAAGGCTTAAGCAATGTCTGACAAAACACCTGAGACATTCAATTATAGCGCCACGCGCAGTGCCACCACCAGGAGGAGCAGCACCAGGAACAGCAGCCGGAGAAGGAGCAGGAGTGGGAACACAGAGCATCAGGAGCTGCAGAGACAGACGGGACAGCAACAGTAAGAGCCGACGATGGCTTATAAAATTGTCAACCAACAGCAACAGAAGCAACAACAACAGCAGCAGCAACAACAACAACAGCAGCAACAAAATTTCAAAAAATATTTATATACAAGTAGAAAGCAAGTATGATAAAACGAGAGCTGCCAAAACACTTTAAATACCCTTCATTAACATTTTACACAACTGCTAACTAAAAGTCACTTTACACTTTACCTCTTACATAGTTTTAAACATTATGTTCATTATTAAAAATTTACATACTATGTGGCAAATTCTTCAGACAACAAATGAACATTTATTTAAAATAACAAACATTTGAAAAAAAAAAAAAGAAAGATCGACCTATTTTGGAAAGAAATAACTTATATAATAATTATACATTATTTATATAATTACTCCATTTATTTAAATAAAAACAAAAATTGCTGTCGCGAATTAAAATACATTAACAACTAAAATGAATAAAAAAAATTAATAAAAAAGGAAAATTAAATCTAAAAAATGGTTTTTAATGTACATATGTATATAACATATTAAAATTTAACAGTTTTGAACATTTAATTTTATCGTTTGATACATATAGAATTAATGTAATTAAATAATTTTTTTTGTTTCCTCCACTATTATTTCTTCTCTTAATTTGGGCAGAAATAAAATACATAAACAAACATTTTCAGAAAAGTGAGAAGCCTTTACTGTGAAACTGATACATACATTTGTATAAAAAAATGTATACCAATCGTTTATAACCCTCTAAAATAATATTCAAATAATTCCCAAAATATTTCTATACTAATTATAACTATGTAAAAGGAATAAATTTTATTAAAATAGAAAGTGAAACAGAAATAATTGCTTATAAAATATAATACAATTCTATGTATCTATAAAAAATATTTTAATGTAGTGCACTCAAATGTGAGCACTGCCGGAGCTTTACTTCAATTTCAATTTCTGCAAAAACAAAGTTGCTGGAGAAAGCGAAAAATACTGAAAAAAAAGAAGAAATAAAATAATAATTTTCTGTGCGGTTGCGAAAATATTTAACTGCAGCTGAAGCGACAACTTGAAGCGGGGATTTCAATTTAATAAGCAACAGAAGCGACAAACCAGCTGCGTTTCCTCGAGTCCTGCGAGTCCTGCGACACTTGGGCCATCATCTGATTTGCTTGCCTTGTCTTAAGTTGACTTGGCTAAGGGGTTGGACACTGCACTGGACGACATAGCAAAGGCCGAGGGTAATGTCCTTAAGGTTCCATGAAGAGACAGAAATTTAGTTTGAAGGCTTGTTCCGTTTATGATCTTATCTTATTAAGTATTTAATATGTTTATGGGACAACTTTAAGTGTGCCCGACAGACAGACAGACAGACAGCCAGTTGATATCACAAGTTAATAGGCCATGTGCCAGTGTAACTAACCCATGTTTATGTTTTACACCGTCCAACAAACTTTCGAAAAAGAGCTGCAGCTCGAGCGAAAAACCCCAAAAAACAAACCCCACATAAGTCTCTCGGTCTCTGTTTGGGTTGCTCAGGCTCAGGCTCAGCTCAGTTTGTCCGGCCTGTCCCCAAAAAAGGCTCATTCATACAACATTTAAACAGTAACGGGACACACAACATCACACACCATCACGCACACACACACGCACACTCACATATCAACCTTTGGTATTCAACGTAATCGCTTTCAACCACTTCAACGGCCATTTTGTGTGTGTGTGCCCCAATATAAAACCAATGTTGTTGTTGTTGTTACAGTTGTTGTTGCTGCTGCTGTTGTTGTTGTTGTTGTTGCTTTTGGCATTTTGGGGGCAGCCATCACACAGCCAGACGTACCTTTATCGCTTCAAAGCACAGAAGCCTTGCTGAAGAGTGGAAGATTTATGGCGGATGCTGGAATTTAATGAAATTGCAAAACGAAAATGTAGCAAACACAAACAGTGCTGCCAACATTGGCGATAGAGAAAAGAGACGAAAAAATCTAAAGCTAGCTAAATTTACAAAAAGAAAATTTTAATTTATACTGATGTTTTTACATTTTTAGCTACTTATTTTTATAAACATTTTGGAATAACATTCAATATTCTTTCAAAGCACGATATAAATGTATGGAACTAATACCATAAATAAATATACCCAGAGCGTTTAATTTTAATTTATTTTGTGATTTAAATATATAGATATATTTACTAACTTTTATAATTTATTTTAAATTAATTGTTGTGTCGTCTGCTTTTAGCCTGACAATAAATAAATAAATAAATAATATATTTAAAATAACGCTTGAATATTTCTATAATATATGGGCATTTCTCCAGAAATGTCAACCAAGCCTAAAAACGAAAAATTGCTCAAAAACTCACATTTTGTGCAATTATGTTCCAAAAATGTGTTCAAGTTATTTATTTAAGCAATATACGCTAGAAGAAATTCAATAGGATGAACATATAGATTCTACATTGGAATAAATTCACTTTTTCCATATTTATGTCCATTTTCTTAAAAATTGATTTCCAAAATGGACCGTTTGTATTTTTTCGATTACACTCAGTAAAATAGTAAGATTGTAACATAAACCATTTTAATACATAGAAATATATTGAAAGTTTAATTTAAAACAAGTTTTTCGAGCTGTTTCGATATATTATTTAAAAAAAGAGAGACAGAAACAACAGAAATATTTTGTGGAAAAAAATGTCACGTGCGACATGTCGCATGCGACAGTGACTCAAATTACATTTAAAAAAAAACTACTTGATATTTTTAAATCAAACAAAAAGCATTTTTTAGATAAATAAATACATTACATTTCAAAATAAATAGCATCAAAATATACGTTCACGTTTTGCCGAAATCAGTGCTAGAACTGGTTGCCGAAAAAACGACTTCTATCTGAGTCGCGTGCGAATGCCTTAGTTTTTTTAAAATATCTTGAAAACGAACAATTTCCCAAAATCCTTTTTAGCACCAATTATAGTGCTAATCAATACCTATAAGTTTCTCCTTTTGTTTTAACAAAATAATGTTTTGGCATATGTTTTATTTCACTTTGAATGCGTACGAATGTCGCATTCGACATGGGAGAATTACCCATATTTTATATAATATATATGTATATATACTTATTTTCACTATAATTTGGATTTCTTCATTTTGCACACATGTACATATTTTATTGAGAAAAAATGGTGCTATATACAATCACCTAACTAATCTAAATACTTGTGTTATATTTTTTAAATGATGATGATTTATCGATATAATTTTTTAAGTGTGGAAGTTCTTATTCCACAAGAAAATATATAAACACAGTATTAATATTAGGGTTAATAAAATGCAGAACAAAAGGATAAATATATTTTAAAATAGCGAAAATTCCCGCTGTCTGCTGTTTTCAATTCTAAACCACATTTAAACTTTATAAATATCCAGATTTGACTGGAAACAAGCCGGTCTTCCAACACTGAAACACATTCACAGAGAGACAAATAGAGAGAGAGAAAGTGTGCGAGTAGGACAACATTGGCACGCACAAAATGGCGGCAAAGGACAAACAACAGCTGCTGCTGCTGCTGCTCGAGCTTCAGCTTCTGCTTTTGAAATGGAATGCACAGTTTACTCATCAACCCTTTCCGTTATTTTGGTGACATTTTCAGCTCGTTTTTCGTAAATTTGAATTGCTGGCTGTTAGAAAATAGCAGCTTTAACTTGGCCAAAATACACAGACACAAATACACACACACACACATAGACAATGCCAGTGCATTAACAGGCACTTGAAAAGTGCAATCTGGCCGCAATTGGAATGAATACCCGGCCGCGAAATGGCGGCGCGTGATAAAACACGTTTTAATATCAGGGACAATCCGACTCCAGACTGCAGACTCCAAACTGCAAACTCCAAACTCCAATGGACAATGGTTATTGACAATGGCCGCCTGCAGTTGCCATTGCCAATTGGCAGTCAGCAGGAAGCAGCAGCAGCAGCAGCAACAGCAACACTACGCCAAATGTTGCACACAACGTTTTACAGACTTTGGTTAACACTGGCCACGTGGGACAGACTCAGGGGTGTAAGGAGACAAGGGGACTGGGGGACTGGGGGACTGTGGTGGCATGCAACAAACGCGACTGCGTTTTTGTTGTAGGCGCCGTTAAAATTCAATGAATTGAAATTGTAAAACGCGTCGCGACGCGACACAGCACGCTGGGACATGCAGGGACATGCAAGGACATGCCGAGCCTGTGGAGCCTGTGGAGCCCGCTGAGCCAGCGAGTGTTGACTGGCGTGCAGTTCAAATCCATGTTTTTGTGTGTACGTGTGTGTGTGTGTCTGCCGACACCGGTAATTACCGCCACGTGACAATGAAAATTACCAGCAAACGACGCGACGAGAAGAGACGAAAAAAGGACGAAACACACACACACCCTTTAAAGCTGATCACGACTGAGCATAAATATTAAAAGTCCTTTTGCTCTTGTCCTTGCTGCACCATCACCAGGCATATATTGAGTGTCAAAAGCCATTGCTCTAAAAGATCTATGTTGCTGGGGATTCAAAAAAGACTCCACGAACAAGTCGAGCACACTTTATGTATGTAAGTCACCAGACACAGCAAAGACGGCGAGAATGAAAGTCTGAATGAGAACGAGAACGAGGCTGAGAATGGGATTGGGATTGAGATGATGACGGTCAAGTCCAGTGTGCACCATGTGCAACCATTGCACAGTGGAATCGAAACTTAAACTTTAAAGCTAAAAATGCTCAAGCCAAAAACAAGATAAAAGTAATTTGGGAATAATAGAAATCGAATTAAGTGGATAAAAGTGAGACTAAGACAAGAGAAATGTTCGTAATATTCTAATTTCGTTACAATTACATGAAATGTAGATAAATTATAGGTAAATGTATAACGTTATACATTAGAGTGCATCGATTTTTTTCACCAAAAATGGTAACCCATTTTCGTAATCTGTGGTCAATTCTAAGATGTTTTCACAAAGAAACCATAGTTCTAAAATGAATTCCTGGTCCGCGCTTTTTGAGTTGAAAAATTCACTTTTTTGAACAATTATATCTCGGGTGTTTATGGACCGATCCTGACAAATTTGGTGTCAGTACTCTAGTACAGTACTCAGTACTCTAGTAAAAGAAAATGTAAAACCTATTTTAATACAGTTTTAAAGCAATTTTAATAAAATATGTGTTACATTTTCTGTTAACAAAAAATACAGGTTCAGGGAAAATAAAATTTTTTTTGCCAAAAAATAGCTTTAATTCTGACTAATTTAGTGGTATAGAGGCGAACCGCGAAATCGTCGTTCCAAGGATGAAAATTATGTTTAAAGGACATTTCGTCCTTTTTTCTGTTGAATTTTAAAAGTCCTGGTCCTAACAAGAGTATTGACACCAAGTTTGTCAGAATCGGACCATAAACAATCAAGATATAAATTTTCAAATAAAAATGAATTTTCAACTCAAAAAGCGCGGACCAGGAATTCATTTTAGAACTATGGTTTCTTCGTGAAAACATCTTAGAATTGACCACAGATTACGAAAATGGGTTACCATTTTTTCATTTTTTCGGGCCCATACAATTCGATGCACTCTATTATACATTTACTATTTCAATGCTAAAAATAACCAAATGGTATTTTAATTTTCACATATAGAAAATATACAAAAATAATTAACGAAGAAAAAAATAAAATAGTAAAAAATCAAATATAACACAAAAAAGGTCAATTATTTCATTAATAGTGCATACTTTAAATTAAAGGAAGGAATTATTTAAAAATTCTTTTTAGTTTGTCAAATAAATTATATTATATACATATATACCATATGAAAATGGTTCGTTTGTGCTTTGGCAGTCTCTTTTATATGCTCTGCCACGCCCACTGTTTCACTGCTGCAACAACAGAGATGGGATGGGCTGGGTCACATCAGTCGAGAGCTCGTAAATAAATCAATGAGCCGTTTTGTATTACACCCTGCGCCTTCGAGTAACTGACAGGGACACCACCTTTTTTTTCCATGCCCGTTCTCGTCCTCATCCTGACCAGCGCATAAATTTGTGCAACTTGCCTTGGAGCTGGACTCGGACTCAACTCGGTTTAGGATGAGTTCCGTTCTTGGGTCTACGGCTCAGTCTCCAACTCGGCCTCCTTTCCGTTCTCGTTCTCATCACTGCTGACGTATGTTTAGCTTGAGTGGATTTTATTGTGACAGTGTCAGGATTTACTATGGACAGCAACTGGAACTGGCAGCCAGTAATGAGACCTCAGCGCAACATGACCTCTCTCTCTCTCTCTCTCTCTCTCTCTCTCTACCTCTCTCCCTCTCCCTTTCTCTCTATATCTCTTTGAGTTCATTGCTTAGTTTAGTGTCTGGGCATAGCTTTTGTGTGCTTTATGCACTGTCCTGTAATTAATTTGCTCAATTTTTGCGATTTTCCTACAATTTATTGACTGCATTCAAACATTGCGCATACGACGCGTATCCCAAGGGCCTCGCAATGGGAGTCGCACAGTCCCATGGCTCATCGCTGGCTAACAAAATCAATGCTAAAATATGCAAATTTTTATTTGCGCGACAATTTCAATTTAACGACAACGAGCACGACCATGACGACGACGACGACGGCGACGATAGCGAAACATTTTCTATTAACTTTGGGTTACTTTTTTCCCATTGCTTTGTTTTGGTTAGCGAATTACTCTCAGCAGTGCCGTTAACACCGCTGTGCAGCCATTTCCCCCTCCCTCTTTCTCCACGCCCTCCCCAACCGAACTCAGTGTTGTATAACGCAACAGGGCATCCCCCATTCGACGCGGTTGTGAGTTGAGGTTGGGGCAAATGGCTTTTCGAAAAATGGAAATCTGTAAGCAAACTTTGGATGCTTTTTAAGGCCACGGTTACGCATTGAGCCATTCAGGGGATCATTATGCGTCTGCCCACGTTATGGCGCCTAAATGTGTCGTTTTTGGTTGGCTGACAGCAGAAGGAGGAAAAAGGAGGAGAAGGATAAGGATAACGGGAGTAAACTGGGCCACTTGGCTTTCAGGCTTGAATTCTCGCGGTAAGCCAATTGGCAGACAGTTTGACGACCCAAAAATCAGTGACTATGGAAAACTTTATTTTCGATTTATAAATTTATTTATTTATATATTTGTGCATTTATTTATTTAATATCAACTTAGTGCAGTTGACCAAACGAACTTATAAAAATTAAAATTAAATTAAGGAACATAACACGCTATTAAATATATATGAATTATACTTAAATTTAAACTGAATGGATAAGAAAATAATTAATGAAAAATGAAGACTTATAAATCTGGGGGTAATTAAAAAAATTATTTAATGATCCAAATATTTTACAAAAAGTATTAGTAGTAATATTTAGTGGTAAAACAAGATAAAATTTGTACGGTCAGGGATTTCTAAAATAGAATAGGCAACAGAATATTTAAATTATAATAAACAATTAATTATTATAGTTATTACTCAAAGAGCCGTCCGCTTTAATTTCTCTAGTAATTAAATTCACTGATTTGTTTGATATATTTTATAAGATAAAGTTAACAGCAAATCGAGTGCGTGTTTAAGCGTAGAATTGTCGGATTAATTGCTACAGCTCTAATAAATATAAGTGAACGAAATAGAAAACTGAGTTATTGACAAGCTTTTTAAAATTTACGTCTATTACGACATAGCTGGAGAATCTGTAGAGAATCGTCGACACGACGACATAAGCTTAAGCTCTTTGGCTCCACTTACATTTACAGTCACACTCAGTCACACTCACACTCAGTCACACTCACATTCAGATCCATATCCTCATCCACACAGCTACAAATCCCGCCTTCTTGGAGCAGTGAAACTTCGGCGCAAAGATTTATAGCGGCCAAAAGCGAAACTCATGCGAAAATAACTTTAGCGGAAAAGTGCCGACAAAATATAATACTCGTACAAGAAAATGTTTAACCAACAAGGCGGTCAAAACACACACACACACACACACACACACATACACGCAAAGGGACCCACTTACAGTTATTTGAGATTGGTTGGGACTCTGGGAAGCTGTAGAACCGAAAATGGGAAAACGCTTCGCTGCGTCGAGCCAAAAACTTCATGAATTTAATTACCGCATTTTTTCGCTGTAATTACGAAATTCTTTTGGCCAAAAGTGGAATTTTCATTTCATTTTCATTAAAATATTTTGCTTGAAAGTGTTTACAAATATGCCAGACGCCACGCCCCTATCCCATAGCCCTTTACCTGACCATAATTGAAATCCCAATTACATGCTTCACACTAAGTAAGTATATTTCAATCTAACCACTTTGGCATTAAGAACAAGTAAACGCAAATTATTCAGTTATTGGCCCACAAAGCCACAAAACGTCAACGAACTTAACTTGGCCAACACGTATGTAAGTATGAATGTGTATGCAGCATCCTCTGTGTTGCATCCTCTGTGCATTATTAACTCGACCACGTCAAGCTCATAATGAGGCCGAGTAATTTCTTAACCCAAATATGCGGTTGTTTGGATATATTTTCATCTTTTGCAACTCAAATTCGTCTTCTAATTTGAGTTTATATATTTTGTATATTTATTTACAAAATTATTAAGTTTAACTAGCTCGTATTTGACTACATTGTAATCCACTTAAAATATATTCACTGCACATTTTCCACCCAAGAAATTGACATCTGAAATTTAATTATATAAATTGGAATTTTAAACCCAATTTTATTTATTTATTTATTAACATTGATAGTTAAGCTTAAAAAAATAAAACTAACAAGAAGAATAGCGCTAGCTGCAGAGGCTTTCGGCTACATTAAAGAGAATATATTTAAAAACTTAGTCTAGATTGAGTTACATTAAATTTCATGATAGATTTTTGATTTCTTAAGAAAAGTTATAATTTGTTTACAGTTTTCGTGATTTGGGTCTGATAAAGTGTCTGATGGATTTTTGTTTTTAAATATTTGAGTTCTATTTTGGTTAATTGCTGGGCATTGATCAAGAATGTGTTCAATGGATATTCCTGTGTTAGTGTCGCATAGTTTTTAAACCCAATTTATTGTACTTGTATTTGGTGAATTTCAAAAGTTGCAAAATACAAATGATCAAGGAGTTACGCTCGGCCTATTGACATTCCCGATTCCAATATTTAAATAATGGGGTAATATTTATAGGAATTAGCAATCAAGAACTGCAATCGAAAAAACCAATTACATTTAATGTTGAATTCATTTTAAAATCAATTAAAGTTAACATGACTCGAATTATGTACGAGTATTTAACAACGCCACCTAGATTATTTATTTTGTACTAAACTATGTTCCACTTTTGTTGCTTTTTGTACCCATAATCGACCACATACACACTATCAGGTGTTCCAGTTCTATTCTGGCGCAGCGCCGCTTATCGGCTGAATTATGTACTAAATACTATTTCCATTTTGTTTTAGACTGCGACACCTTTGGGCTTTAGTTTGTATTACACAATTAAATTTTAACCTACAATAGATACTTAAATTTTTTCGCACTCTTTGTCGCTATTCTGAATTAATTCAAATGATTAAAATTTTAAAGTAGGCGCAAGATTAATTTAAAATACCGATCAAAAATGACATAGCGTAAGATATCGAAAGTCCTTTAGTGAAAAAAACGCCCAGCGGGCCTTATTTTAAACTATTTAAATAGTCTTAGATTTTTAGTATCTATAAAAAAAAACAAAAGTTTGCATAGGCAATATCTTATAAAAAAAACATACAATAGGTTTACAATGTACACGTAGCTAACGAATTCCAATCATTGAAATTTAAAATTTTTAATGGAAAGAGGCATTATAGCTATGTTCAAATTGCATCTTTAATACTGATAAAAAAATCTACCAGCTTTAAAAAATATGTTTTTTTGTCTTAGCTTTATTTATTTATTTACCTTGGTAGGTTTCTAGTGGTCCTACGGGGGACAGAAAAAGTGAGACGCCCTAAAAGTAAACTGGAGTCTTTAATAATCAATTTATGAAGAAAAACAACACAAAGGGGTTTTCTACGATTGATTAAAGATTGAGAAGAAGTAGCCTACTGGAGTACAAGGGTAAACGGAAATCGGAATCCCAGTTTAAACCACGTAAGGCAAAAAACAAAAATTGCTTTTGAACGGATTCAATTCGATCTTGGTTGACAAGATACCGCGGGCACCGAATGCATGAAATATTCCAGGATAGAACGAACTCAAGAGACATAAAAGAGTTTGGTGGTGAAGGGATCATAAAAACACCATAGACGCAAAGCGTTTAAATCGTCTTATAGACAAGTAGTAGTTAAGTAGCATTTTATTTACAAAGTAAAAAAAATGTTAACGGGAAATACAATAAATTAGAATTTATTAGTGGTCTAGCATTCAAAATGATTTTTTAAATTTGTAAAATGTTTTGCTTCCCATTTTGCAATTTTTAAACGAGAGGTCTCTAATTAGGTTGTTGTTTGTTTTAAAACTTACAATTTTTGTCTAAAAAGCGCGTCCATCATTTGTTTTTATCGATTAACCTTAATGGGTACATACTAGATAACAAAGCCATCTGAATGTCGGAATGCCAGCAGGGGCAGAGGAATACTAATTATTGCATATCAGAGCTGGTTACGGGGTAGAGCACTTATATATGTATTGTAAGATCGTGTAACTGTATAAAATAGAGAAAGTCATCCCTGTTTGTCCACATTTGCTGGTTGTCAGTCCACGTTCAATCTTTGATCCAGAATGAAATACTTTCTGTTTATAACATCCATTCTCTCATTGTGTATGTGCTTTGTTCTGGCAAATAACATTCCCTATCAATGCAATCATTTTCACAATGGTATGATATACATTAAAGAGACTATGGGTTAACTCATGACTGAAGTATATATTTTGACTTCCCAACTAGTTACCTGCCATGTTTCCGATTCGAGAACTTTTGAAAAGATTGGCCAGAAGTATTACCTCATAGGAAAATCGAAGGTCAGTTGGTTCCATTCCTTGCAGTTGTGTCGTCGATTTGGAGGAGACTTGGTATCAATCGAGTCATCTGAGGAGATGGATGCACTATCATCGTATCTTAAGAGCAAAGGACATGACGGAAATGATCGGTTCTGGACTTCAGGAAACGATTTTGTTGTCAACCATCATTTTGTATATGTAACAAGCGGAATGCCAATGCCATTCACCGCTTGGTCGCCTGGACAACCAGATTTACCAGGAGTGGAGCACTGTATGGACTTGCGGCTTACTGATGGCGAATTCCGAATGAACAACTGGAAGTGCTCTGAAAATGCCCATTTCATTTGCCAGAGAGAGAATGCGAATAGCTGCTCTGAAGAACTAAAATTGTGCATAAACTTAAACAACAACACTTATTCAACTTTAACTATTAATTGTTAAGAATACGAAATCAACAGTTTGTAAGGATATGTAAAAGCCTAACCAAAATTAATTACAATTTAAAAAAAACTGATTTGCTTTTATTTTTTATATTAGGTAGGTAGTAAGCTATTTTGGTTTCATTGGAGGTCTCAAATAAAATAAATAATACAAATAGATAGAAAAGAATTTGTTGGCTTTTAATGCAGTGATATAGCTCATCCTATATGACTTCGCGATTCTCGAAGCCCGGGCATTTAAAACCCGGAACACGCTAAAATCTATTACATTTTGAATTTTTTTAACATCTCGCAATTAAAGTTTAACCTTAAAAAGAAAATATGAAAAAATTCAGATAAACTAACGTTGGTTTTTTTTTTAAGTTTTCGGGCCGGGCGTGTTCGGGCTCCCAACAAATATATCGGGCAACAAAAAGCCACTTTTTTGTATGAAAAAAAAGAAAGAAGGGGCTAAAATAGTCATTTTTAGCAACTTTCAAAAAATAGTAAAAAAAAACTAGCAAAAATATTTTTGAACCCTTTTTTTTTCCAGCTACCTTTAGATTTGTTTCAAGAATTTTTTTGCATCAAAATTTTTTTTTTGAAAAAATTGAGGAAAAAAGTTGAAAAAATAGACTTTTTTTAAATTCAAAATGTTTCATGGGTACTTAATGGGTTAATGAAATTTATGTATCAGTCGAACGGAATTTAAGTGAATAAAATATTTATATAAAAAAACCCGCATCAAAACATCTTATTTATACCCAAATTTGACCAATTTATGGTGTATGAAGACATTAGTGGCACTCTCCTATATTAACTATAATTTACATTTTCAATACCTATTATCTCCTCTTTTTATCAAAATCAGTTCTGCATGTTCATATTTAAAATAAACCGCTGTTGACGCATAGAGTTACCACTCAACTTTTTGTTATTTTTCCGTGATGCATTGGCAACTCTGGCTTTACGCTCGTCGAAAGCTAAATGTTCAGCATTTTCCGCCGCGGTTTATTTAAAAATTGAACAAGCAGAACTGATTTGCATAAAAAGAGGAGAGAATAGGCAATTAAAAATGTATATTAATGTTAATAGAGAAGAAATATGCGATGGCACGCAAGCACAGCGGATATTTGGTGCACCTATCGCTTTTGAACTTTTTACGTGGGTCCTCACTCTATATCAGGGGTGCTCAGCTGCTATTCATTTAATTGATTTTCGGCCTCATTTGTTTTTGTAATTCCTCATTCAATAGGAAACAGAATATCGTTTACATGCAAGGCGCCGAGTATACAAAATGCCAACACATGCAAACATTTTTGTGTGTATGCAATGGGCAGCACAAAAACCGGTTTTGTTCTCTTCTCTGATTGGTGTTTGCGATCGCAAGAGAAGTGATTTTATTGTTGTCTTTTCTTCAAGTTTGCACTTCTCTTCTTTGTATTGGTGTTTTTTTTTGTGAGTATTGGTAAAACTCTTTCATATGCTGGCTTTGGGCATTCCTGATTTAAAAATTAAAAAAAAAAGTATCTATAAAAAAAAAAAGTGTACATTAACAATATGTTATACAAAATAAACAAATAGGTTTACTCGTACTCGTAGGTAACGAATTCCAATCATTAACGTATGCCCTTGAAATTAAACGTTTTGAAGGAAAAGCGGTATTATAGCTTCGTTCAAATTGCATCTTTAATACTGATATGAAAAGATCAGTTTTTGAAATCATGAGTTTTCGTTGTAAGTAGTATTTTATTTACAAAGTAAAAAAATTTAAAGGGAAAATACAAGAAATAAGAATTAAGTAAGTGATCAGAAATTTAAAATTACTTTTTCTAATTGTAAAATGTTTTGCTTCCCATTTTGCAATTTTTAAACGAGAGGTCTCTAATTAGGTTGTTGTTTGTTTTAAACCTTACAATTTTCGTCTAGAAAACGCGTCCATCATTTGTTTTAATCGATTAACCTTAAAGGGTACATACTAGAAAACAAGGCCATCTGAATGTCGGTATGCCAGCGGAGGAGGCAGAGGAATATTAATTATTGCATATCAGAGCTGGGTACAGGGTAGAACTTACATATATATGTATCATTGCAAAATCGTGTAATTGTATAAAATAGAGAAAGTCATGTCTTGTTGTTCACATTTGCTTGTTGTCAGTCCTCGTTCAATCTTCGATCCAGAATGAAATACTTTCTGTTTATAACATCCATTCTCTCATTGTGTATGTGCTTTGTTCTGTCAAATAAAATTCCCTATCCATGCCAGCAGTTTCCGAATGGTATGATATTCATTAAATTGGCTCTGGATTAACTCATGACTGAAGTATATATTTGGATCTTTCCAACTAGTTACCTGCCATGCTTCCGGCTCGAGAACTTTTCAAAGGATTGGGCAAAAGTATTACATTATAGGAAAATCGAGGGTCAGTTGGTTCCATTCCTTGCAGTTGTGTCGTCGATTTGGAGGAGACTTGGTATCAATCGATTCATCTGAGGAGATGGATGCATTATCATCGTATCTTAAGAGCAAAGGACATGACGGGAATGATCGGTTCTGGACTTCTGGAAACGATTTTGTTGTCAACCATCATTTTGTATCTGTAACAAGCGGAATGCCAATGCCATTCACCGCTTGGTCGCCTGGACAACCAGATTTACCAGGAGTGGAGCACTGTATGGACTTGCGGCTTATTGATGGCGAATTCCGGATGAACAACTGGAATTGCTCTCAAAATGCCCATTTCATATGCCAGAGACAGAATGCGAATAGCTGCCCTGGAGAAGTGACAATGTGTTTAAACTTAAACAACAACAGTTATTCGCATTTAGTTATTAATTGTTGAGAATACAACAGATTCTAAAGATATGTTAAGGATTAACAAAAATTAATTACAATTTGAATCAAGGTTGAATTTAACCTTAAGTTAAATTTGTAGCAGTGAATGTCAGACAATTGACAGCGAAAATAACTAAACAAAGAAATTTTCCGAAATGTATATATGACAAACTCCAATAAATGTATAATAATGTGTACAATCTATTTTCATTTAGCAAAGTCTAAAAACGAAATAATCTATTAAATTTAATCCTAAACTCATTTCAAAGTAAATTGAAATTGACACACACGCTTGCAAAACTTCAATTATGTATCTCAAAGCACCATCTATATGATTTTTGTTGTATTAACTTATGTTCCACTTTCGTTGCTTTGCCACATTATGTAGTTGCAGGTGTTCCAATTCCATTCTTACGCAGCCCCGTTTAGCGGCTGAATTATGTACTAAATAATTTTCCGTTTCCTATTAGACTGCGGCACCTAGCGGCCTTAGTTTTTACAACATAACTTACATTACACCGTTACAAAATATTAGAGTAGATATCGGGAGTACATTAAAAAGAAACTAATTGACAATGGCTTGTCATCGCAAAGCTACTAATCAATCATTAACCGATGCCCTTGAAATTTAAAATTTTGAATGAGAAAAAGACCAGTTTTTTAATCATGAGTATTTGTCTTAAGTATTTTATTAACAATTATTATAGTTATAACTAACAAAAGTGCATACTAAGACATTTGGAAACTCACCTGGTTCGTGAGATAAGCAGATGTAAATGGAAGGGGTAACATTTAAATAATTGGAATAATTTAAATCGTGGCGAATGACACCTTGATTATCGAAATTCGAGAACTGATTCGAAAGAAAATTAAATTTTATCATTCCAATCGCCTTCTGAAAATGATAGTGTCATAAATTATTTAAAAAATTTAGTTTGCCACTCGGCACTGCGCACAAAGCTTTTAATTAGATACGAAGAATTGGGACCATTTGGCGCAATGTGCCGAGTGCAAAACTTTTTTTAAATAATTTGTGGGCTTCATTAAATATTGTGCGTCACAAAATTGAATATTATAAATTTTGGGGCAAGGAAATGTTTTCGTCACTAGACTTTAACGTGCACACTTAATTATTTATTAAAAAATTGAAAGATTAATGTAATTACACCTTTCGTTATACCGATCAAAAATTACATAGAGTAAGATATCAAAAATCCTTTAGTGGAAAGAACACATCTTATTTTAAGTTCAGATAAATTTGATTAAAGAGATATTTTTAATTTTAACATTAATGCGTTTTACGTCAAAATATCATATATAAAAATATTCAGCTGTTATCAAAACCATTAACAGACATTTAAATAGTCATAAATCTGTAGTATCTTTAATAAAAACAAAAGTGTGTATAAACAACATCTTATACAAAATATACAAATAGGCTTACTCGTACTCGTAGGTAATAAATTCCAATCATTAACGTATGTCCTTGGAATTGAACATTTTAAATGGAAAGAGGAATAAAGCTTTGTTCAAATTGGATCTTTAACACTGATAAAAAAAAATACCAGTTTTTAAAACTATGACTATTCGTCTTAAGTAGTATAATAAGAAATAAGAATTTAGTAAGTGATCAGACATTTAAAATTACTTTTTTTTTATTTGTAAAATGTTATGCTTCCCATTTTGCAGTTTTTAAACGAGAGGTCTCTAATTAGGTTGTTTGTTTTAAAACTTATAATTTTCGTCTAGAAAACGCGTCCATCATTTGTTTTTGTCGATTAACCTTAATGGGTACATACTAGAAAACAAGGCCAGCTGAATGTCGGTATGCCAGCAGAGGAGGCAGAGGAATACTAATTATTGCATATCAGAGCTGGGTACAGGGTAGAGCTTACATATATATGTATCATTGTAAGATCGTGTTATTGTATAAAATAGAGAAAGTCATGTCTCGTTGTTCGCATTTGCTTGTTGTCAGTCCTCGTTCAATCTTCGATCCAGAATGAAATACTTTATAGCATACATTCTCTCATTGTGTTTGTGTAATGCTCTAGCAAATAACAATCCCTATCCATGCAAGAATTTTCCGGAAGGTATGATATACATTAAAGTGACTCTGGATTAAATCATGCCTGAAGTTTATATATTGTATTTTGACTTCCCAACTAGTTACTTGCCATGTTTCCGACTCGAGAATTTATGAAAAGGTTGACCAGAAGTATTACCTCATAGGAAAATCGAAGGTCAGTTGGTTCCATTCCTTGCAGCTTTGTCGTCGATATGGAGGAGACTTGGTATCAATCGATTCATCCGAGGAGATGGATGCATTATCATCGTATCTAAAGAGCAAAGGACATGACGGGAATGATGGGTTCTGGACTTCAGGAAACGATTTTGTTGTCAACCATCATTTTGTATCTGTAACAAGCGGAATGCCAATGCCATTCACCTCTTGGTCGCCTGGACAGCCAGATTTACCAGGAGTGGAGCACTGTATGGACTTGCGGCTTATTGATGGCGAATTCCGGATGAACAACTGGAATTGCTCTCAAAATGCCCATTTCATATGCGAGAGACAGAATGCGAATAGCTGCCCTGAAGAAGTTAAAATGTGTATAAACTTAAACAACAACACTTATTCAACTTTAACTATTAATTGTTAAGAAACCGAATTCAACAGCTTGCAAGGATACGTAAAAGGCAAACCAAATATAATTACAATTTGAAAAAAAAAGTGATTTGTTTTTATTTTTTTTTATTAGGTAGGTCATAAGGAGTTTTAGTTTGATTTAAGGTTTCAAATAGGCCAATTGGTCACCTATATTATTTTTTCCATCAATGTATGTTATTTACTATACAAATACAGTCGAACTTCCCTAACTCGAACTTCCCTAACTCGAAGTCTCTCTAACTCGAACAAAATCGAGTGGCAATACAAGGCTAATTTCATACAATTCTACTTCCCTAACTCGAAGTCTTCCCTAACTCGAACTTTTTTCGTGGATAATGGTGATTCGAGTTAGGGAAGTTCGACTGTAGATAGGAAAAGATTTTGTTGGCTTTAATGCAGTGACTTCTCAGAGTCGCGATTCTCGAAGCCCGACTATATAAATTGGAATTTTAAACCCGGTTTTTGACAACGTGTACTTTGGTACATTTGTTCGTGTAATTTGTGGCGGCCCAGTGCCGCCATCTAGCGACTTGATGCAGGAACTACACAACATACAGACGAAAATATACTACACTGGAAGACGAGAAATAGATCAACAAGTCAGTCGATACACAGCCAGCAACAGCGACACACAGTCATCGCGCTTCGGCGCTCGGATAAACTTTTACATATGTATTAGTTATAAGCCTAAACCATTGTTATAAACTTTAATACCCCAAACAAAAACCAAAATGGTATTCACTAGTACCTTAAATTTTTTTAGTTGACACTATCTATAGATTGAAATTCAAATTTAAGCGAAGCGCCATCTAGCATTCAATGTTATCAAGTGGACCTTATGTGAAATTTGTAGCAGGTGAATATCGGACAATGCAAAGTGAAAATAAACAAAGAATTATTCCCAAAATGTTCATCAATAACTCCTATAAATTTATAATAATGTGTGTACAATCTATTTTCATTTATCAAAGTCTAAAAATGAAATAATATATTAAATTTAAACTAATTTCAAAGTAAATTGATGTTGACACACACGCTTGCAAAACATCAATTATGTATTTCAAAGCGCCATCTAGATGATTTATGTTCTATTAACTTATGTTCCACTTTCGTTGCTTTACCACATTAAGTACTTGCAGGTGTTCCAATTCCATTCTTACGCAGCACCGTTTAGCGGCTGAATTATGTACTAAATAATTTTTCCGTTTCCTATTAGACTGCGACACCTAGCGGCCTTAGTTTTTACTACACAACTACACTCTCCATTCATTACAACGTTAATAAATATCAGTGTAGATGGTGTAGATAGTGTAGTATTCCCCTGTGGTTCGACTGGTGTTGAGGTACCAGTCAGTTCTAGCTCCGGTATGCATCACTGGTAGCTAGGACGAGAGTTAGATTCAAGTAATGCAGAGAGCGCTAGGGAAATTATAAGAAGTCCTAACTCCGCGATGCATCACCCATCGCTAGCACAATCGTTATCTTAAGGTAATGCTGAGGACGCTAGGCGAGTAAACGAAAAACAGAATAATTGCGAAAGCAAGAGAAGCGACAAAGGCAACGAAGATACACGAAGAGAGATTTATGTTCGGTATTTTTTCTTTGCCTTGACAGCTTGCTTGTGCACGTTTTACTAGGTGCGTTTTATTTCAGTTTTTCGGTGAAGTGAGAAAATCATAAGACGTGGCGCTTGTAAAATTAAACAAAACCATGTAAGTATTGTTTTATAAAACATAATTACGTATATGTACAAATAAGGTGATTCTAATATTTTTTCTATTATATTTTTATGTGGAAGAAGTGGCCGTAATATGTTAAAATGTAAGTATACAGAATAAAACAATTTATCAATAATTTATACGCAACTAAATCATAATTTTTTCATTACAGACGCTACTTCTAACTATAAGTTTGGGCCATGAACGAGACTGAAACATAAAGGAATACAAAAAAATTAAGCCAAAAATATATGTGCACGTATGTTTATGTTTAAAAGGGCAAATAAAAGAATAAAAAATATTTTAATTTTAAACCTAACGATGCATCGAATCCCTTGGAGCTAGGTCAGGGTTAGCTAAGGGTAATGCTACGGCGTACCGCTCGGTACATTAGGCGGACATGTAGTGCAAAAATTCGTTAGAAAAATTGCACTGCTGGTGTTCTAGGCATCGCTAGCGCTCATCACCAGTTCCTTAGTCAATTCCCTAGGCTAGCGCTAGTCACCTCGACCTAACGACGCCTCGCTTCCCTTGGAGCTAGGCCTTCGTTAGCTAAGGGTAATGCTACGGCGTACCGCTCGGTACATTGGGCGGACATGTAGAGTAAAAATTCGTTAGAAAAATACATGGGCCGGTGTTCCAAGTGAGACTAGTCCTCCTTACCAGTTCCTTAGTCAATTCTCTAGGCTTGCGCTAACCACCCGAACCACAGGGTCGTCTTAAGTATTTTATTAACAAAGTACAAAAAAAATTTGGGGAAATACAAAAAATAAGAATCAAGTGATTGCGTCCAACATTTGTTTTTATAAATTAACCCTAATGAGTACAAAATAGATGACAAGGCCGTCTGAATGACGGTATGTAAGCAGAGGAGGCAGAGGAATACTAATTATTGCAAATCAAAGCTGGGTACAGGGTAGAACTTACAAGTGTACTATATGTATCTTTGTTTAATCTTGTAATTGTATCAAACGCAAAAAGTCATTGCTCGAGAACTTTTGAAAAGATTGGCCAGAAGTATTACCCCATAGGAAAATCGAAGGTCAGCTGGATCCATTCTTTGCAGTTGTGTCGTCGATTTGGAGGAGACTTGGTATCAATCCGAGGAGATGGATGCATTATCGACGTATCTTAAGAGCAAAGGACATGACGGGAAGGATTGGTTGTGGACTTCAGGAAACGATTTTGTTGTCTACCATCACTTTGTATCTGTGACAAATGGAATGCCTCTGCCATTCACCTCCTGATCGGATGGACAGCCAGATTTTCCATGCGAGGAGCACTGTATGGACTTGCGGCTTATTAATGGCGAATTCCGAATGAACAACTGGGTGTGCTCTGAAAATGCCTATTTCATTTGCCAGAGGTAGAATGACAATCGTTGCCCTGAAGAACTTAAAATGTGCGAATATGAATTCAGCAGTTTGTTATATATTTTAAAGGTTAACAAAAATTAATTACAATTTGCCAAAAAAAAAAATGTTTGCTTTAAATAAACAGATGTTGCTCACCATATTTGACTTCTCAGAGTCGCGATTCCCGATACCCGATTATATAATTGGAATTTTTAGCCCTATTTTTGACAACGTGTACTTTGGTACATTTGTTGACGTCATCTTTAGATCGAAGTTCAAATTTTAAAGCGTACTTTATGCTGAATTTGTAGTAGGTGAATGTCAGATAATGCAAATGACAAATGTACAAACTATTATCCAAAAAATGTATACATATCACAGAGTCCAATAAATTTTTGATAATGTGTAAATTTCCATTTAGCAATCACAATCTGAAAACGAAATAATTTATAATATTTCGAATTAAACTCATTTCAAAATAAATTAAAATTGACATATACGCATACATTAATTCAATTATGCATTTAAAATCACCATCTATATGATTTATTTTGTATTTACTTACGTTCCACTTTCATTATTGCTTTTCTTACCCTTTCAGCGACCACATTATGTACTACCTTTTAGTGGCTGAATTATGTACTAAATAGTTTTGGCTTTCCTATTAGACTGCGACACCTAGCGGTTTAAGTTTGTACTACACAACTACATTTCGCCATTCGTTACACCGCTCAAAAATTTTAGAGAGCAAGATATCGGCGGTACTTTATAGGAACGATTACTTAAATTTGTAGTATCTATAAAATAAGAGTCTGCATTAACAATGGCTCCTCATCGCAAAGCTACTTATGCAAAATAAACAAATTTTTACTCGAACTTGTAGGCAATGAATTCCAATCATTAACATATGCCCTTGGAATTGGACAATTTAAATGGAAAGGGGTATTATAGCTTTGTTTTTAGTCTGGTTTACAATCTCAAACTAAGTTATTTTTCAATCTAAGAATTTTCGCTTCAAGAATGCGTCTGGAACTAACATTTTTATTATCAATAAACTATATTTATTAAGTAAATATTTACAAGGTGTCAAAGCCGTCTGAGTGTCGGTATGCCAACAGAGGAGTCAGAAATAGAGGAATACCAATATTGAATAGATACGGGGTATGTCGCAGTCAAGCTAATGACTACAGCACTTATATATGTATCAATGTCAAAGCGTAAATTAATACTTCAATTTGCTATAAAATACAGAAAGCCAAGGCTCGATGTCCACACTTGCTTGTTGTCAGTTCTCGTTCACTCTTCTATCCAGAATGAAATACTTTCTGTTTGTAATATCCACACTCTCATTGTGTATGTGCATTTCTCTGGCACATGACATTCTCTATCCATACAAACCTAATCTAGACGGTATGATATAAAACATATATCTGAAATAAATCATTATCTATGTATATGCCCAACTAGTTACCTGTGTTGTTTCCGAGTCAAAAACTTATCAACGGATCGGGCAGAAATATTACTTCATAGGAAAATCGAAGGTCACTTGGTTTGATGCCCTACACTTGTGTCGTCGATTTGGCGGAGACTTGGCGTTAGTCGAATCCGCCGAGGAGATGGATACATTATCATCACATCTGAAAAGTCAGGGCTATGATGGGAACTCTTGGATTTGGACTGCAGGAAACGATCTTGTTGTCAACCATCATTTCATGTCTGTGACAAATGGATTGCCATTGCCATTCACCTCCTGGTCGGCTGGACAACCAGATTATCCCGGCGTGGAGCACTGTGTGCACTTATGGCTCCGAGATGGCGAATTCCGCATGAACAACTGGGTGTGCACCGAAAAGGCCTATTACATGTGCCAGAGACAGAACGACACTCGCTGCTCTGAAGACGTTTATAGGAATATCATCGATGTACGATCATCAGTGTCTCCTTGAAGACGGGAATTGTTTCTAATTTTTAAATAACTCAAACCTGCAGCTTTACCGAATTTATTTTACATCATTTTTGAATAATATGCCATTTGAGTTTTGCCTTAAAATTGTAATTTAATTTTTATTTAAAGATAATTTTGCGAAAAACTCTAATTTTGTCTAATAGCATTTCAATTTGTAAATTTGTCCGTTGAAAGGGAAAAGTGCTCAAAAACTTTTAAATGCTTGTGAGCTTGTAAATATTTGCAGAAAATCTCTTCCATTATTCCAAAAATAATAAAACATTGATAAAAAGTAAAGGTGCTCTGATTTTATTTGTACTTACTTATGCTTAACTACTATTATGTATCCCTAAACCATTATTGGGCAGCACTGTTTATCGGTAAACACTTTCGCTTAGTTTATTGACACTACAAAAGTAATTGAAGTGCTTTATAATACATAAGCTCTCTCTTAAAAAAAATTCTATTTAAATTGGGGAATAAAACCGTCACCATAACCGTAACTGTTAACCGATATTAACCGATTGAAATTAGTAACCGTAACTGAAACCGTAACCGAAAATCAAATTTTTGATTATACCTTTGGTATACCAAAAACCGAATTTATTTCAACCGAAAAAGCCGTTAAGAAACCGATTCAATCATAAAATTTAGTTATGCTGTTGAGGTGTAATCATCGTTTTTAAAGCTCAATTTTTTTACTGAAATCAAATCAATCAGAAATTTTACGAACCGTTAACCGAAAAACAAAATGAGAACATAACCGAAACCGTGACTGAAGTTGATAATTGTTTCGGTTTTATACCCTGACTAAAATCGACAAAAAAAAACTAAAAGCAAAATACTTGTTTGTAAAAGAGAAATTTATTCCCCGAACTCATTGAATATGAGGTCTTACATATGTATCTATCAATGTCAAATTGCAAATAATTATTTAAATTTACTATAAAATACATTCTGCCATGCCTTGAATTTGCCATATAGTTTTTGTCAGTCGTCTTGCAGTCTTCGTTCCAAAATGAAATACTTTTTAACTTTAATTTTCGCATTCTGTCTGCTTGATCATTTGACAGCAGAAGTTCCTGAACCATATAAACCTACTCTTGACGGTACGAGGTACAAAGAAATTGTTTTTCTATTCAGTTATTATAAATTTTAATCCCTAAAGCAGTAACTTGTGCCATTTCCGAGACTCAAACTTACACGAGGATCGGGAGAAAATACTACATTATAGGAAAATCGAAAGTCAGTTGGTTCGATTCCTTACACTTGTGTCGTCGATTTGGAGGAGACTTGTTGCTAATCGAATCAGCCGAAGAGATGGATGTAATTACATCGTATCTGAAGAGCCAGGGATATGATGGGAACGCTTGGTTTTGGACGTCCGGAAACGATCTGGTTTTGACTAATAATTTTATATCTGTGGTAAATGGATTGCCATTGCCATTTACCAATTGGTCACCTGGACAACCCGATGTTGCTATTGAGCATTGTATGCATTTGTGGCTTCGAGATGGACAATTCCAAATGAACAACTGGTTGTGCACTGAAAAGGCCTTTTACATATGCCAGAGGCAAAATAACGCTCGCTGCTCCAGTGGTTATTGAACATCTAAGCCCATATTTACAATTGAAAAGCGGTTAAATAAATAAATATATGTCAAAAGAATCCGTTTATTTGAGTATTTTAGACAAGCGACTTGACATTAATAAAGAGTTTTTGTTAAAATTTTCGATAATATCGAATATTTTTCCGTTTTTTAATTAGAATTGATTGCTCTAAAGAAATTTACTACTAGTTCCCTTTTCTCAAAATAAAACAATGGTAAAAAAATCTTCATTTCTTATTTGAATTGCGCGCCATTTCTTTCATGGCTCCCAACGCGTTGCAACGGTGACTTCGAGAAGGACAATTTCATATGAACAACTGGTTGTGCACTAAAGCCATGAACACGTGCTGTTCCTTATAACCAATTGTTATTGTCCTGCATCTAGATTAAGATATTTTAAGATGTCACCGAAAAATATCTTTAATTTTTTTTAACAAGCATAATATTTTTTAATATATATTATCGAACAAAAATATTTTCGTAAATTAAAAAGTGATATTTCGTTTTGTTTATGGAAACTGCATGAGGGTTTTTGTAATGCCCTACAACGCATAAGCTCTCTCTTAAATGCGGATATTCTTTCGAAAACGAAAATAATATCAAACATTTTTGTTATATAAAAGTGCAAGCGATTTGCAATGACAATGTGTACAAAACATTGAAGTAGTCATAAGTGCACTATTTATTTCCCAGAACTCATCGAATATGCACTCATACATATCTATCAATGTCAAATTGCAAATTGATATTTAAATTTTCCACAAAACGCATTCGGAAATTTTTTGATTTTCACATATGAATACTTGCTGTCAGTCCTATTGCAGTCTTCGCTCGAAAATTAAGCACTTTCTAACTTTAATTTTCGCAACATGTCTGTTCACTGAAATGACAGCAGAAGTGCCTTATGAGCCATATGAACCTTTTAAGCCTAGTATAGACGGTACGACGTACAACGAAAATGTTTCTATATTCAGTAATTAAAAATTTGTATCAACAGTAACTTGTGTCGTTTCGGAGACAAAAACATTCTCGAGGATTGGACAAAAATACTACATCATAGGAAGATCAAAGGTCACTTGGTTTGACTCCTTACACTTGTGTCGTCGATTTGGCGGAGACTTGGCTTTAATCGAATCAGCCCAGGAGATGGATGCATTATCATCCTATCTGAAAAGCAAAGGATATGATGGGAGCTCTTGGTTTTGGACTGCAGGAAACGATCTTGTTGTCGACCATCATTTCATATCTGTGACAAACGGATTGCCACTGCCGTTCACCTCCTGGTCAGCTGGACAACCAGATTTACCTGGTGTGGAGCACTGTATACATTTGTGGCTCATAGATGGCGAATTCCGAATGAACAACAGGGCCTGCACTGAAAAGGCCTATTACATATGCCAAAGGCAAAATAATACGCGCTGCAATTGAAAATCTATGTGAATATTTAAAATAAAATTGATAAATATAAACTATGAAATATTTAAGCTTTGTGGGAGTTAATGGATTTGGTATGATATAAAAATGCAAATTCCGTTCATTTAAATATCATCGATTAGACACACACAGTTTGTCAAGAAACACTTTACACACCCTTAAAAATGTAATATTTTGACTTTAAGTAAGAAAATAATAGCTTATTATATACGTATGTGTATTTGGAAAGGTCATTTAATTTTCGTTCGAATGATGCAAAAATGTTCTTAACCCATTGAGTACCCATGGAATATTTTAAATTTTTGCAAAAGTCTACTTTTTCAACTTTTTTCCTCAATTTTTCACAAAAAATATTTTGTTGCAAAAAAATTTTTGGAACAATTCTAAAAGTAACTGCAAAAACTAATTATTTAAAAATTTTTTGCTAGTATTTTTTAGAATTTTTTGAAAACTGCAAAAAAGGCACTTTTTGCATGAAAATGAGGAAATATGAGTAAAAATGGTAATTTTTAGGATTTTCAAAAAATTTTAAGAAATACTAGCAAAAATATTTTTGAAAATTTTTTTTTCCAGTTACTCTTAGAATTGTTTTAAAAATTTTTTTGCATCAAAATATTTTTTGTGAAAAATCGAGGAAAAAAGTTTTAAAAAGTGACTTTTACAAAAGTTCGAAATATTCGAAGGGTACTTAATGGGTTAAGGAAAGTTTTGTGTCATTCAATCGGAATTTAAACGACCTTTCCAAATATATAATAAGCTATTATGTTCTTATTTAAAGTCAAAATATTTTAAGGGTGTGTAAAGTGTTTCTTGACAAACTGTACAATTTTGTATGGATCTTTCATAGGAATTTGTCGAAACTCGAATATTATATTGTTTTTTAAAATTAGATTTAATTAATTTTTGTTTAATTTTATTTAAAATCAAAAATTTGGAATTCAAAAATTAAATATCTGTCAAAAAGAAATAAGTTTTTATTTGAACTGCACGCTGTTGCTGGTCGATAGACTGTGGCGGTGGAGCGATATACTAGAGGTTATTTATCGATATATCACAAAGTTCCCTTCACAATTTCCCTGTGACATAATTCCTAAACAATAATTATTGGACTTTTATTTTATATTTTGTATTAAATTGCCATGAAGCTGCATTGGCAGATGGTCGGCAGAGGTCTGCGTCAACATTGGCGTAACCAGAGCAATGCTGCAGCCTCTGCTGCGACTCCGACTGCTGGCAACACAATTGCGGCTGATCCACAAACAACAATAACAAATAAATCCAGTGCACGTGAAACATTTGTGGAACGCATTGTGCGCGGACCCGGCCTAAAGGACTTTTTCACCGTGAAATCCAGGCAAAAGCTGCATGTAAATGACGACTACAATGCTGCAGAGAGTAACATACCGTATTTGAGCTCCATAGACTTCGATGGCCATGGGAGGAAGGTGCACTTTGAGGTTTACGGCTGCCAGATGAACACAAACGACACGGAGGTGGTGTGGAGCATTCTGCAGGCGCACGGCTACCAGCGCAGCCAGGACATCGACAATGCCGACGTCATAATGCTGGTGACCTGCGCCGTGCGTGATGGGGCCGAGCAGAAGATCTGGAATCGCTTGAAGCACCTGCGGGCATTGAAGGATCGACGGGGCGGCAAGAGACAACCGCTGCAATTGACTCTGCTGGGCTGCATGGCGGAGCGGCTGAAGGAGAAGCTGCTCGACCAGGAGCAATGCGTGGACGTCATTGCGGGTCCCGATAGCTATAAGGATCTACCTAGACTGTTGGCCGTTGCACGGCACTATGGCAACTCGGCCATCAATGTGCTGCTCTCCCTGGACGAAACCTATGCGGATGTCATGCCCGTGCGCCTCAACTCGAAATCCCCAACTGCCTTTGTCTCGATAATGCGCGGATGTGACAATATGTGCTCCTACTGCATTGTGCCCTTCACACGAGGTCGCGAGCGTTCCCGTCCCCTCGAGTCCATCGTACGCGAAGTCCAAACACTGCACGAACAAGGCGTCAAGGAGGTGACTCTACTGGGCCAAAATGTGAACTCCTATAGAGACAGAAGCTCCTCCGGACATGCATCCCAAGCAGTTGGTAGCATGGCGACAGGATTCAGCACAGTTTACAAGCCCAAAACGGGCGGACTGCCGTTCTCAGTGCTGTTGCAAAGCGTGGCCGAAGCTGTGCCAGAAATGCGCATACGCTTCACATCGCCACATCCCAAGGACTTCTCCGACGAGGTGCTGCACATCATCCGGGACTATCCGAATGTCTGCAAGCAGCTGCATTTGCCCGCTCAATCGGGCAATACGGCGGTGCTGTCCAGAATGCGACGTGGTTACACTCGAGAAGCCTACTTGGAGCTAGTGACGCACATTCGTCAGATACTACCGGATGTCGGTCTGTCCAGTGACTTTATTTGCGGCTTTTGCGGCGAAACGGAGGAGGAGTTCGAGGACACCATCTCCCTGATCGACAGCGTTCGCTACAATGTGGCCTTCCTGTTTGCCTACAGCATGCGCGAGAAGACCACGGCCCACAGACGCTATCTGGATGATGTGCCCGCTGCGGTCAAGACGGCTCGCTTAACTCGCATGGTGCAGGCTTTCCGAGCAGGCGCCACCCAGTTGCACAAACGTTTCGAGGGTCAAGAGCAGCTCATCCTAATCGAGGGCAGGAGTAAGCGATCCGACAGCCATTGGTTTGGACGCAATGATGCCAACATAAAGGTGATCGTTCCTGCCGCCACTCTGCCCACGTTACAGAGCAATGGGCATGTGAAGGACATTAATGTGGGTGACTTTGTGGTCGCACGCATCGTGGAGTCCAACTCACAGGTGCTCAAGGGGACGCCACTACGTCACAGCAGCATTGGCGACTATCAGCGCAGCATTAAAAGTTGACCTTAATAAATGTGATTAGCCAGCTTTATTTAAACTTATATGTATGTGTGACATCACGTTTCCATGGGCAGAATCCCACGGTTTTCCTTTTCCGTCGCCGATTGTTCAGCACTTCTGCCGTGATATTTGGCAATATTACTCCGGTAGAACGCAAAGATCTCAGCGCTGGCAGCACGGCAAATACACTCGATATCATTGAACTGGGCAATCTTAAAGGCGCCCTTTGTTTGCACCAACAGCAGATTGCCATCGACGGAATCGAAGGCGAATGTAAAGCTGGCCTGTTGGTGGTTCGTCTCGTTCAGTTCCGGATCCAGCACAAACGCGCCCTCTTCGTTGATGATGCAGTGCACCGCCGCAAAGCTGTACTTCAGCGGCAGGCCTCCAATCAACATGGCCAAACAGGCTGCATTCAAAGCACAAGCGTCTATCTGTAATCATAATTATTAATTAGGGTAACAGTCTAGATTCTAGAAGCAGTAGCCAGTCTCAAAAAAAAAAAAAAACACACAGAAGGAGGGCGAGTTATGATGAATTTAGGTAAATATAATTTTTAGGGGGTCTCCATTAGTTTTTTTTAATGCATTTTCAAATTTTAATACAAAAATGAACATAGTAATGAAAACATTCACAAAACAACGATGCAAAAGCTCATTTTGCATTCAAAAAATTTTCAAATTTCAAAATTTATTAAAAACTAGTCGACGGTGCCACAGTCGAGCGGTACTCGACTGTCGGAGACCCCGTACTTATTATAAAGATATCCGATTTCAATCAAATTTAGTCAGTATGTATGGGACCATCTTTTATACATATTCTGTCAGTTTGGTTGAAATATCTCAAACAACAAAAAGTTTGCCATACTAAGACTTGACTTTTGACTGATTGTTTCTATGGGATCTATATGATATAGTAGTTCGATTCCAACCAAATTTGGTCAGTATGTATGGGACCATCCCATATGCATATTCTGTCAGTTTAATTCAGTTGCCTCAAACAACAAAAAAGATTTTCATACTAAGACCTTATTTGGACTGATCGTTCCTATGGCAGCTATATGATATAGTAATCCGATTTCGATCAAATTTGGTCATCTTTTATACATATTCTGTCAGTTTGGTTGAAATATCTCAAACAGCAAACAAGTTTTCCATACTAAGACTTGATTTTCAACTGATTGTTCCTATGGGATCTATATGATATAGTGGTCCGATCCAAAATCTAAAACAAACTCGATCTGCTTGCAATTTAGACGAACCTACATACCAAGTTTGGAGTCTCTAGCTCTTATAGTCTCTGAAATCTAGGCGCTCTTACAGACGGACGGACGGACAGACGGACATGGCTATATCGACTCGGCTGTTGATGCTGATTAAGAATATATATACTTTATGGGGTCTGCCACGCCTCCTTCTGCCTGTTACGCACATTTTTGTTTGTGACAAAGTTAATAGACCCCTTTACTTTTTTAAAGTAAGGGGTCTAAAAAAACCTAGTGGAGACCCCCTAAAAATTTGTTCACCTAAATTCATTATAAATCGCCTCTTTCTATGTTTTTTTTTTGCTTCTAGACCTTTACCTTAATTAGTGTTTCTGCAATTGTAGTTAGTCAAGTAATTGTATCTTTTTAAACTTACGCTCCCACGATCCTCCAGTTCCTGCACCTGTACGGACATTTTTGATCTGGGGTATGTTTCGCTCAGCAGCGCCAATTCCAGCACATCTCTAATGGCCGCTTCGCGTATGCGCTCCTTCACCTGCGGCAGTCCGGCCTTGGGACGGTAATTGCACTCCAGGTAGCTTCCCTCGATGCTTAGATTCTGTGTTTTCACCTCGATGGGGCCCAGCACGGCGGCAATGACAACTGTAGCGCCTTTCAAATGTAAAAACGATCTTAGCCGGCATTGTATAAAAGTTTGTTGCACAGAACTTACCTTGGCTGTACATTACAGAGCCATCACAGCGAGAGAGCGGATTAAATTTACACTGCATCACGCGTAATTTATCTTTGGCGGCATCTTCAGTGTTTGTTTGACCCATTTTTGATTGAAATTACAGCAAAATTATTAAAAAATACAACGTGCGCGTGTTGACAAAGTGTGTATTAGGGATGAGCGATAGTCGATAGACGTAACTGTTACTTGAGT